>VDFB02000015.1:587380831-587472372 GCA_007258455.2 Sequoia sempervirens | reverse complement strand
GGAGAGAGACTTAAGAGGAAGAGAGACTTCTAAGAGAGAGAGAGAGAGAGAGAGAGAGAGAGAGAGAGAGAGAGAAGGAAGGATTGATGGAGAGAGGTAGAGAGATATGTCTAGAGCTCAAGGAGAGAGAGTGAGAAAGATAGGTATAAAAAGGGATAAAGAGAGAAGAAAGGAGGGAGGGATAGGTCTAGAGCTTAAGGGGAGACATAGTGATATATAGAGAGGTAGAGAAAGGGATAGAGAGATATGATGATTTATGAAGATTTGTTCATCTCCTTGCTACAAAAAATATAAATATTTCATTATTCATTAATGTTTCTAATGTTTCAAGTATTTTGAGATGAGTGTTACAAAATAATCATGAAAAAAAAACTTTACATGTGAAATTAGTGAGCATTTGATGTTTCAAAAATGAAATATGAAGTTCAAATTATTATAATTTTTTTTGTATATAATATAGAAGTACCACCTATTCCATTGTGTATATCTCTCAATCACCTTTCCAACGCCTATAAAAAGTTGAAATTTTGATAAGAAACAGAAAAGTTATGCCCATTTTACTAAAGAGGGTTTTTTAGGTCTTCAAAACGGATATCCGTTTTGTTTTTAAAAAAAATGTGTTCCCGCTTTCCAAAATGGATATCTGTTTTGGTTTGGTATTACCAAACCAAAACGGATATTGTATCGAAGCCTGCAAAAATTTAAAGGCGTGAATTCCACATTTTTGAACGTGTTAAAAACGCCTTTTTTTTCCATTGCCACTTTTTGGACCCCCATGATCTTGCACATACCCAGAGTATGGTTGTGGGTGAGGTCTTATTTATAGATGTAGTCTCTTAACAACTTCAATAGAGATCAAGTTTTTTTTGGCTCCCACTATCAACTATGAAATGTAGAGCCTTTCCATTCACCCACATCTATGAGTGAAATAGATGTTCTTCATCTTCTCATGGAAAAAAAATAGTAGTGTAAATTATGGCATAGGGGTCTGCCTCAATTATTTGTTCACAATCCTTCTATCCAAAATGGTATGTAGGAAACACATTATATTATGTCTCTTCTTCATGTGTTTCTATCAAATTAGTGTTTTAACAGCTTTATAATCTTTTATGTTATGCCAAGAATTTTTATGAATTTTACACCGCATACTTGTGTCCTTCTATACCTTTCTTCCACCTATGTTCTATGTTGGTGGGTTCATTTCTTGGAAACTTGCTACTACCTTCCACTTTTGATCTTTTATTTACCAAATAATCCTTTTTGTATCTTTGTAGGCAATTCCAAGTGTCTCAATATTGAAGAAATTCATATCAATTTGGATATATCGATGTAGTCCACTATGATATTTCAAAAAATATTTTTTGTGTCTTGGATGCCAAGTTTTGCAAATAAGGCATAGAAGGTGTTGGTATAGTCCTAGATAGATTGATCCTTTTTTGTCAAAGAAACTACCACTGCATAGATGTCTCCTCATATGTGTCTTCAGGAAAATATTCATCTTTGATGTGTTCCATTCTCCCCACATGGGGCTATCATCTACACTTCCAACAAATCCCTAACCATTGGTGGGTTCTTTTGATGACAACTTAACCTCCCATAATTGCTTCACATGGTATTAAAACTTGAGGAGGGTGAAGGTTATCTTCTCCTCATCAAACAAGTGATTCAAATAGAAATATTTTTTGAGTTTTGATAACTAGTCATCCGCAACATCTACATCAATATTTCCCTCCAAATTTGGAATATCAAAATTCACTTGTACCTTGAAATGAGTGTGACCAAAAAATCATATATCTATCATTTTTGGTTGCTAATTACCTCAATTTCATTGTTCAAGGAATCAAGAAAATTGAACCATCATTTCTTCATATTGTTTTCTCAAAGCTTTTTCGACCAATAACTTGAAGGGATTGCCATGTTCTTCAACCATCAAGTGTGACAATCTTAGAGGAAGATAATCTGATGGATTTTGTGTGTCTCGTCCCAACCTCAATTAACTTTACCATGTGCAATCTTGAACAAATAGGAGCAAAATTTATTTGATACCAATTATCTAAGTTTAATTGGGAATTTAGGTAAAAATACTTGGTGTGACAAACCTGAGGTATTGTGAGAATACAAATGGACAAAATGGAAATCTCATGAAGAGAGATGTATGCCTCCAAAAAGTTCTCTTTATATATTTCTAAAATGAGATATATGTTAATATATAGAATATAAAAAGTCAATACATCCATTAGAATTTTCAATGAACAACTAGATGTGAGAAAATAACAAACAAAACTAGAATTAAAAAAACATATTTATTTGAGTATCCCAACTTGGTGGGGTCATAACTTTTAGCCTATTACGTGAAATATGAATTTCTTTACACCACTAGAAAGATCTCAACAAGATTTAATTTTAATCCCTTGAAAATCATGCCTTTGGCTATCCATTTCAAAGGATTTATGACAATTTTGAGGCCAAATTTTGCTTTGAAGGCCTCCAAAAATGTGATTTACTGAAATGTAGAAAATACTATTTTTTTTCTTCAGATTTTTGATATTTTCGCTTGTTAGCTATTCAAATTCCACCCAAGTGTTATGGAATAACTACTAGATCATTTATCCTTCTAGGTGTTGGCTCTTGGTCACCCACATGGCCAAGGGTTGGGTGATATGCGCTTGGCACTAAGTTTGGCCCCACATGATCAAGTTTTAAGACTATCATGCACAACCATACCTCATGTATATATTTTATGAGTATATACCTTTATGACCTGCGATCTATGTATATATTGTAGGAAACATTTATATCAAGCATATCTAAGTATATATCTCCTCAACAACTTTGTGTATATACCTCTATAACTTGTGTATACCTCCTCAACAACTTACAAGAACAAACAAATGAAGTTTAAACCATTGTGCAAGAAGTTACGATTAGTATGGATTTATATAATGCTATACATATTTCCATACAATCATATAGATTTTTATAATAGGGTTCCTAAAAGCACTAAATCTTTTTTCCAACTTCTACTATAAGAAAAATATAAAAAATTATATGTCAAAAGTCATCTCTTAGCCTCTTTGGATTCAATTGTGACATGTTTTTTTATGATATGAGGCTCCTATAAAAATTTGACCCCTAGGAACCCCCCAAAAAGAAATTCATCAGCAATATTAGGCTCACAAAAAATCACAAGTACAAGTGTTAGATGTATAGGTTCACGTCATGTTCACCAAAATGTATGCATACAAAATCAATAAATAAGCATCAAAATGAAATCAATTAATACTCAAATCAAATACACAAAAACCTCAGATTGAGAATATTGTGCACCTAAGCTCATTTTAGAATGTGGGTACTTGATTCACTAGCATAACCTTAACATTTTCTAGATATCAAACTAATATAATTTATGTATGAAATTGAATGATTGTTCAAAATGATGAGAAATAGGTTTGATTTATATATCTGTAAGAGAATTAGATGAATGACTAGGATTCAATCTAGAATCTCATATCTTATCCATGGTTTGGGGAACTAATGAGAAGATCTAAAAAGCATGGGAGAGTTGAGAATTATTATTATTTTTATTAAAATAATTATTATTTATCAATTCAATTTGTCTAGGGAGTTAATAGATCTAATTGATGAGTTAATTGCTTGCATGGAGGAGTTAATTGAGTGCATACAAGAATTAGGGGGAGTTGACTATTTGTATGGAATATTCAACTAATTGCATGAATGAGTGAAGTGGATTTGATTGATGAGTGGAAGTTTGAGTGAAATGATTAGACTCGGTAGTCAACTAGGTGAGGTGGAATTAAATAATTTAATAATTAATTAATTAAATTATCGGTGCCCATGAGATGGAAATTAATATTAATATATAACGTATCTAGATAAATAAATAAACAATTGGATAAATGTAAATAAATAAATGGATAATTAATAGATAATTAAATGGATAATAATTTATTAAATTAATAAATAATGGTAACCTAATTTAATTAAATAATTAACAATTATTCAATTAAATTATTAGGTGTTAGGAGTCCTCCTAGGTGATAAGGTGATAATGTGTATTTCCTACATGATGAATGGATGAATTAGGTCATAGGAGATGAAGGGAATGATTAGGTGATGAATGATGAAGGAAAAGTGGCATTATTTAGGTGTCTATAGTGTAAATATTCTTGATGTTTTAATTGTGTAGGCATAGGTTCCCTAATGATGGTTGATTAGAGATAGTTTAACTTGTGTGAACATGCTTACTGATGTTTCCCATCTCACTTGATTTGAGCTATGAGATGAGTCTTCCCTCAACCTTGTGTAACTATTATTTGAATAAATGTCAATTATGTATTCATGTGTCATGATTAAAATCGTAAAGCATGTGGTTGCTTTGTATACATTTATTTAACTATTCTTGTACTTCTATTTTAATTGGTTTTAAAACTATTGATTTGAGTTTTTTGAGAATATTTATCACTCATGACTCAAAATATTTCCTTATTGCACCTTAGTAAAAAGTTCTTATGTATTGGGGCAAAGGGCCTAACTCAGTTGGCTAAAGCATCATGTTGTAGGCAAGAGGTAATGAGGTCTAGTCTCCCCTTCATGCCCATGGTATCAGAGGGTGTGTCACGCCAGCATCACAAGTCACGTAAAAAAAAACTTATCAGGCACACTGTAGTTTATAGGGGGGCTACCCAATTCCTGCAGTCTAAAAAAAAAGGTCTTATGCATTTATAATATTGCACATTAAAATAAATTGAAAAGGGAAATAGATTGATTGAAATTGAATATTTTAGCTATTTGACATTTATTAATGCAATGAACCAATTAAAAAAGGTATTATTCATTATTATTTGGAAAATAAAATAAATAGAATGAAAAATATCTAGTTGGAAAATATCTATTTTAAAATAGCTAAGTTGAATATGAAAAGGAAGGAAAGTCTCAAAAGGGGTTCACATATTTTTGGGAGTCAAACAGAAAAGGTGAGTCTTTTATGAAACACTTATTCACTTATGCATCTTATACTCTCTCTTTTCCTCGCCTCTATTGTTGTATAAGTTCTTTATTTGGAAAGGACTATTGGAATTTGAATGTGGAATTGGAGTGCTTGGCTTTAGATCTTGAAAGAGTTGGCAAAAGTAGTGTTTGTTGTGATTCAAGAAAAGGGGCATCTTTTTTTAAGGGGGTTTTCGTTCAAATAAAATAGTCCTCTTTTGATTAGAATACATTCATTTAGTTATATTTAAACTCAATCATGCCCATAATAGGTGGTTGCATATGGAATTCATTTTATAGAATTTGTTTTGAAAATGAATCTATATAATAGCTTGTTGGGTTATTTATATTTTCTTTTTTCTTTTTTTAGAAAATACAAAATATCATGACTTTGGAAATTTAAAAAAAAACTATATGTAATATGAAAAGTGTGATGTTGTGCTTCATATTCTTAAAAAGGAATTCTTATTTTGTTAGAATTTTTTATTTTAAAATTTAAGTATTTTAGAGTATTCATTAATGGTGATTATGGGTTTTGTATGATTCTTAACTTTCTTGAAATAACATTTAATTAGATCATGTTAAACATTTATATTTCATGGGACAAGATGTCAACTTATAGAAATAAGATTGTCTGCCTTATGGATACAAGTGTCAAAAGACCTCATTTATATGCCTTAGTTTTTTTGTTATTTTTTGGAATTTTGGTGATTAGGAATAAAATATAGGAAATGAATTAGAGTGATCTCTAATGGTCTATCTAGTTGATATAACCAAGGGATGAGGAGGAAAAGAGTGTTAAAATATAAATAAAAAAATAGTAAATGGGGTTAAAAATTTTATAGACTTAATGAATATTTAATACATGTCAAGTACTAAATGTATGTAATGATCATTTAATACTTAGTGCAATCCTACATGGTTGTAAAAGTTAGACTTTAACACAATATTATGTAGTTATCAAAGTCATAATTTAGTAAAATTGTATGTGGTTTTTGAAATTCAAACATTAGAAAAACCCTACATGATTGTTGAATACCAACAAGGATCTCCTATTTTATGTGGTGGTAGAATCATTTCCATGTTGTCATTGAATCATTGTGTTAACATTCCACTATCCTGGTCTTCCTTCTTGTTCCATCATTTTATATTAAATCAATGATAGTGTTTCCCATTCTTATTCATTTATTGGTGATGGTAGAACCCTCTTGTATACTTTACTTGGTTTGTCTTGTATGAGTTGTGATTGATTAGTGTGTGTTCAACCACCTATACAATGTGAGTGTTGTTGGACTACCCAATTGAAGACCCCTTGGTACAAAGGGGTATGCCTTACATCCCATATGGTTGGGTGGTGTTGGAACCAAAATTTCACCTCAAATTTTCACTAGTCCTCACCACCTCAGTGTACCCACTTTATTTTAGACCATATGTATCCACCATCAAAACCATCATTTTTATCTAATAAGCTTGAAAATATTATAATTATAGTCTCCCTAATCCATTCCAATAAAAATCATCATTTAAAATCACCCTCCCCATAGTCATTTCCTTGACACATGCATCCCATTAAGTCCATTACTAGGAACACATTTCGGCAAAATAATGTCATTTCGAGGAGAATTATATTATAGTCTCTCTGGAAAACTAATGAAACAAGCCAACATAGAGTATTTGGGAGACCGTCACACTTTGAAGTAACATAATCCAAAGTCCCTCCAACAGCCTAAGAAGAAATATTTTGAAGGCAATTTAGTGTTTTAGAGTAAAAGGATAGTTTGTCTCTTCGATTAACCAAAATAAAAAATGCCGAAGAAACATTGATATTCTAAATATGCTAAATAATTTTGGCATTTAGGAAACAAAAAACATCTCTCAAACATAATTAATTGATTATTATCTAATAAAGATGGAAAATTATCAAATCCAAAACTTTGTTGGCGTTGTGGCAATTTCGAGGAGACAGTGGATTATCGGGCTAAGAAATGAAAAAGTCTCTTCAACATTCCAAAAATAGTTGAGAACAAAATATCGAAGAGACCAACTTATATCATGAGGAAATTAATAAAATTCTCTTCGATCACTCTAAACATTAGAGAGGTGAAGAAGGCAGAAAAAAAAACACTGAATAGATGATTTCAAGGAGACCATATGATATCGAAGAGAAGTAACAACATGTCTCTTCAAAAATCAAAATAAGGCATAAAGAGATATCAAAGAGAGGATCTCATATTGAGGAAACATGAATAAGGGTCTCTCTAAAACTCTGATGAACAGAAGGGAAATGATTGTCGAAGTGACATTGGCGTGTCAAGGGGAGATGGTTGTGAGTCTCTCCAAAACTCTGATAACCTAGAAATGAAGAATATGAGAAAAGCGATAAAACCATGGATGATGTTTTCAGAAAGACCATGCAGTTCAGAGAGAAATAATCACATGTCTCTTTGATACTCTAAAATGAAGCAAGGGAAAAAGTATGTCAAAGGAGAACATGATATCGGTAAAAATGTAATAAATGTCTCTTCGACATAGAAAAAAAGTATTTCTCACCTGGCTAACATGATTGGTGTGGATTTTGAAGAGATAACTAACATTAATGCCACCATCGATCAACAAGTTGGCGCAAGTGACATTTATGAACCAAGATTGATAGAATTGTTTCAAATCTTGAATATATCTCACTCATAAGATCTCAAAATCTAAGTCAATTGGAGCTCAAAGTAAAATATGTGGGATCAAGCGATAGCAAGGAGCTCAGAAAAGGTGACACTAGTTCAAGTAAGTACTCAAGACTCAGTGAAGAGTTCATTGAAGTCATTTGAATTGCAATAGAACTAGGGTTTTAAAACGTGGAAGAAACACTAGAAAAACCAAAAGCAAAGAGACAGAAAGCAGAAATGAGACCATTAAACCAAGATTTAATTGAGCAATTTCCTAGTTTTGGTCCAAAGTTTGGATGAGTAGCCCAACTAAACCCTTTAGTTGAGAAGATGGAAGATAACCATAAGAACTTAGGAGATGTATGGACTCCACAACGAGGGTATGAATTATTTATATACCATTACATAAAGAAATATAGGCATAGGCCTATGTCAAACCCATGGAATATGAACTTGGGAAAGCTTGTAGTACTGAATGTATTTGTCAATGTGGAATTGATCAAAGTGTTGGCCAAATTGTATAACCCTAAGACAAGGTCAATTCATTCACATGATGGGTCGTAGTTTATCCTCATCACTAGAGATTATATTTCCATGGTTTTTCAATTGGATACATCTAAGAAAATGCCACTAAGAATCAAGGATCTTTTGGAAGAATATTGTACCATGGATACAAGTTATAAAAGGTGGAAATTACCCTTGCATAGTGTTGAATACCCAAGATACTGAGAGGGGGGTTGAATCGGTATATTTTCAAACTTATTGAACAAACACCATCCAACTACTCCAATGAATATAACATTAAATATAAGCAAGATCATTAAAAGAACATGAAAACACACACCACATGAACACCAAGATTTTTACGTGGAAAACCCAAAATGGGAAAAACCACGGTGAGGGTTAGCTCACAATATAGTATAACCAGTTATAAGATATTACAAAAGGGTGGCTCACTACCAGGACTCACTATCCAAAAATGGGAGGCTCACCGCCTACAAAACATACAATAACAAAATGGCTTACAACTAGAAAATGAATTGATAAGATACACCTAACAAGTGTTGATTCAATTCCTTTGATGCTCTGTAAACTGACTTAACACACTTCATCATTTTTTCACTTCTTCACATTCGCTTCATACTTCACACCAACAATCTCAAAACTATCCAATATATATAGTTTATACATCCGCAAGCATCAATTAGGTCAGCCTAATTGGATGCAACCCTTATTCATCAAAAATAAATTGTCAGCTTCAAGCATGTACAAAATCATTCCAACAGAAATTTAAATGTGTAGCACGCTACAACATGTCAGTATGGACCTAAGATAGGTCACACATACATCTATAACACATGATTAATTCATCATATCACCAACTATCCATTAGTTCGGCCAAAGATAGACCTAATAGCAAAAAGCAACAACAGAATGATGCCAAATCTCCATACGAGCACCTATGCACACGAGATTCTAAACATATAGCCTTTCAACATCCATGAACCATTTCCCAAAACTGCAAGCAATGATAATCACCAGGGGAGGATTGCGGACCAAAATATCAGAGGATAGTAATTGTGTATCGGTTCAGATACCAATTCAAAGTACCAAATCAAACTTGAATTTAGACTTGCAGTTGCAACTCATAATCATGGTGACATCAATGACAACACAAAAGTTGTATACTAGGATGTTCTTCTTCATTCTTCTAACAATCTCCCCCTTTTTCATTGATGGCAACATGTGCCAAAATAATATACAAAACCTCCTATGTACAACACACTCTTTCACTTTCCTTTTCACAACATTCTCTCCCCCTTACAACATTCTCTCCACAACATTCTCTCCCCCTTTGCCATCAAGGACAAAGGGCGGTCCAAAAAATATGAAAACTGAAAAACATTACCCAAAGGATGGTGAGTCTTGAAGCTCCTTAAGAATGCCTTGCCAAGCTACCTTTCCATTCTCCCAAATCTTCTTTGCAGATATCAACATTATGTTCAGGGATTCCAATTCCACTAGACTTTCTTCTGCATCATCCAGAGTACTAGGAGAAAGATTTATCTTCTCTAATTTCTTTGCATTTTCCAAGGCCTTGGCAACTGAAGTGTACTCCATTCTTACAAGATCACCTAGTTGACTGAATCTTCTGATGATATCCTCCTACTTTTGTAGAATAAATAATTTTTCTTTGAGAGCAAAGATGGAATTCCAGGTTGTCATGTCTCTATCTTTGGATGCACTATAGGTACTAGAGATAGCAGTCAACTAGGACTCAATGGAGTCCATGAGATCTTTAATATTTTGAGTGGCATCCAACCACTTAAAGCAGTAAGAAAAGACAACATTTGCTTCAAATTCACAAGCTTGCATGAGTTCGAGATTCTTTTCAACATTAGTGTGTGCCAGAGCACACTTATCATGAATTGCCAAAAGTATTTTCTATGCCATTTTCTCTTCAACCTCTTGCCTTATATTCTCACCTAGTCTGGAGGCATACTCCTTAAAGGATTCCAGTAAGAGTTTCAAGTTTTCTATTGGAGTGAGAGATGTATCCATTGATGTACAGGGTGTGTCCTCTTGCAAAGCTTTAAGAGCGTCATCAATAAGCTTTGTCCCTTTCTTGTGTGTTTCCATAAATTCTCTTCTTCCGGATGCATGCAATGCATCCCCTAACACCAACTTATGAACATGAGAAATTTTATCCAAGTCCACACTACCTTGAATCATGGGGAGTTGTAGAAGTTCCAGAGGAATCACTGACTGGAACATGATCTGCTTGGATAAAAATCCTTTTAATACATCATCACTAGAGGAGGATTCTCCAAGGGACCTTTGAGATTCTACAACCTTCCTTTGATCTTCTCCATTCTTCTCAATAGATTCCCCATTTTTCTCTTCTTCCTCTTCCTTCTCTTTTTCTTCTTTCTTCTCTTCTTCTTCTACTTTCTCTTCTTCTTTTTCATCTTTGTCTTTGTTCCCTTCTTCTTAATTTCCTTCACCTTCATCTTTATCATGTTCTCCTTCAGCATTATCTTTTTCACCTTCATCATGCTCCAGATGATCAACATCATGCTTCTTTGGCTCAACTTCTTCCTCATTCTGCTTCTCCATCTCTATGGGATCATTTGTAACACCTGTATCCAGAGGGATGTTTGCATCATTTGTTTTCAAAGGAATGCTTGTATCACCTATACCAGAAGGAATGTCTTCCTTTACCTCTACAAAAAATTCTTCTCCTGATTTGGGTGTAGAACCGGATGGAAGTGCACCAAGCATGCCATATTTCTCAACCATATCCTTGATGGCTTCTGTAGTTTCTTTCCTTATCTTCTTTATCTGCTTCTTTTCCTTTGTCATCAAAGAGTTTACTCTTTTCTTCATCCGAAATATTTTTTAACACACCTTCTTCAAGGTTTTCAAATCATTTGGGGTCAAAGAGGACCCAATTTTCTCAAATGCACCATTTTTTATCTTCGCTTCCAATTCAATAGCCTCTTATCTCCTTTTCATCAAGGCTTCCCACATTTTATCAAGCACATTATTCTTGACATAATCCCAACTAACTTCCAATGTGATAACATACTGAATAATAGCTAAAATTAAAGTTTTTTTGTCCTCTCTACCTACTTGATCACAATATTTTATTGTAGTCTTTAGCATATCTTCAAAATATATCAAGGTATTGACTAATGCCTCTAATTTGAAATGGGAACCAAGTCTTACCAAAGATTCCTTTTGTTCTTCCTGGTCCATAGAGGCTTCTTCTGACACTTTTTCCTTCTTTGCTTCCGGTTTGGTGTGCACATGAACACCAAAACCTTGTTCTTCATCTTCTTCGGAGGATGACATAAAATGAAATATTTATTGCCAACACTAGCTTCCTAAGAAGCACCTTCACCAGAGGACATGCTTCCTCTTCTCTTTCTAAGTTCAATTTGTTGCAGGGTCTTCCTCCTCTTCCTCTTGCTCTTCAATGATGCTAAGATTATTTTCTCTTGTAGCTTTTTCTTTCTTTCCTCTCTTGATAGGTGGCATTGGAGGAGTCTCTTTCCTCTTACCAGATCTTGTATTGGGTCTGGAAGGAGCCAAGCATTTTCTTTTTCTAGTAACACTAGGTTCTACCTTCACTGTAGGAGCTACGAAGGGTTTAGAAGGAGCGGTCCTGTTGGATCTTCTTGATCCTGATGATTCTCCAACCATCTGTTCTCCCATGGCCCTACCTTGTGCAGTCTTCCCATCAGTGAATCCTGCCTCTCTAATATTTTTATCTACATTCTTTCTTATTATAGGCTTCATGTGCTCCAATTCAACTTCCATAGACTTTTCTACATAAGTGCCAACTCTAGGTTCATTTGCATCTTTAGGAATTTTCAAAAAAACTTGCACATACCCTTCAACTTCATCCTCTATAATCTCAAAGCCCAATGGTTGTATCCAAATGGTATAAGGTTCAATAGCTTCAATCATGCACTCATAAGAGGAGACATGAAAAATGATATCATTCTTGTACTTCTCAACAACTTTCTTCGAGATTCTTTCTCTCCCATTCATGTTGCTCTTGAATACAACAAAGAATGTTGTCAGAGCATTATCTCAAGCCTTCAAATCACCCAAATTGTGCATATAGTCAAAGATTTGATGTGCAACTGGTCTGGATGTGTCCCAAAACACCACATCATCTCTTCTGAGAAGTCTCTTAAGAAAATAGAATAGCAAACAAACAATCAAGGAGCCGAACTTGAAAGCATACTTCTTCTCCCTTGTCATCTTCAAATTATCAAACAACTGCTACCAGAGAAGTTCACATAGATCATAGTCTGCACCATTAGCTTCCATGTTATAATTGGTATAAATTGTTGTAGTAGATACAAATTTCTCTCTATTAGTGAAGTATATCTTGTGTCTGATCATTATTGTAGCATACTTCACAGCAGGATTAGTGATAGGCTTTGTAGTAAGAGCCCTCCTGTCATATGTAGCTCTGGTGAGTTCCATCTCCACTTCATTCTTCATAGCTTTCAACACGGGTATCGGTTCAATATCATAGAGTCCGGTAATAGCCTTAATTACTTCCTTGGTTATAAGGTGGGGTCTGTCAGTCCACAAAATTTTTCCATGCATTCTGCTGAGAACTGGTTTGACATATTTATCATCAACGGTGGAGCTGAAATTAGGAAACTAGTTCCATCTATCCAATTTCTTCGCAACAATGTTTGAATAATCAAGTTTTACCAAGAAATCATCCCCAGTGAGCTCATTTTTCCAAATATCTATCAATTTACCATGATTTTATTCCTCAGTATTAGCTCGAATATACATTCTAGTGTCTTTAGTAGGCATAACTCCATGAGGACTAGATGAGAAGGCGCCCAGAGGGCCGTCTTTGAAAAACCTTCATAGAATATTTCTTGTATGACGGTCTAGGTATTTCTGACACATTAACAGCTACAGGAGTTGCCATTTTCCACAATTTGAGCTCAAATGATTTTAAAAAGATGAATCGCACAAACCCACAACAACACAAAAGAATAAAATACCTTTTTCCTTCACGAAAAACCAAAACTAGGGTTTGTACAACTCACTCTTCAAATTTCCTCAAGAATGCTCCAAATTTCTCTCCACTTCTTTCAAGTGCACAAGTGATCAAAATTCCTTAATAATTTTCTTTATAAATCAACAATCTTCCCTAATTCGTATTAATGCAACAGATTTCAAAAAGCTGATAAAAACCCTTCTTCACTGCACTGAAAAACCCTAATATGCTCCGCAAATGAACATGTTTGCACCTTTTCTTCATGTTCCTTTTGCATAACCTCTATCTATCCATTCCTTAAAACATAGCTTTGTTCCAAAGACTGAAACACCAAATATCTAGGGGGTTCAAAAAAATTTATGTTAAAGCTCCCCCTAAGACCATGCTAGGTCTAATTCCTGGAGGAATTGTCTGCACCAGATGAGGGCATAGACCCATCTGATGTTTCAGGCTCTTCTTTCTTCCTCCATATCTTTTTTTGTTTCTTTCTTAACGTCACTCTTGTCAATTTTCTTTACTAGTTCATTCTTCTTTTACCGAATCAGATTGCTTTCCCTTTTTACTTCTACAAATTCTTGAAATGTGTCTTGGTTTGTAGAAATTGTAGTAGATAATATTTATTTGATTTGTTTGACCTCCATTAACCCTTGATCTACACTAATTTTCTTTGTGTCCAAACTTACTACATGCATAGCAGTAGCCAACAAAAGATTGATTCATTCTTCCTCCATTAAACCAATT
Source organism: Sequoia sempervirens (assembly GCA_007258455.2). Lineage (NCBI taxonomy): Eukaryota > Viridiplantae > Streptophyta > Pinopsida > Cupressales > Cupressaceae > Sequoia > Sequoia sempervirens. The sequence continues at coordinate 587,458,425 of VDFB02000015.1, read as the reverse complement.
CATCATCTAAGTTATACATTCACTAGCTCTATGTCCAACTTTCTTGCATGCAAAACATTGTCGAGAGAAGGAACCGGAAAATTGATTCATTCTACCCCTACACTTTATTTTCCTATGACCAAATTTATTGCATGAAAAGAAAACACGATTGAAAGGGGTATTTTTGAGAATTTGGCTATTTGATAGGTGGTCTTCTAGCAAAGTTCCTTGGCTTTCTTGTTTATTTCCCTTTATCTTGAGTCTTATGATTATCCTCTTGATTTGACGTCTGCATAGTCTTAGAGCTTTCACTTGCTTCATTTCCAAAACCACCTTTTTCTTTAGAAGGTTTTTTCCCTAGAATCAACTCATCAAGCTTGGTTGAGCTTGACTTGAAATTATCTTCACAGAGTTTTGCTTTCTCTAAATCTGCTTTCAGGTTCACCACTTCTTGTTTAAGCCTAGTGCATTCATCAATCTTTCTTTGCACCAATGTATTAAGAAAATATTCAATTCTTTTCTTTTCCTCCACTTGCACCTTCAATCCGGTGATCTCTTCATTTGCTTTTTTTAACTGCTCACTTACTTCTCTATGTATTTCGTATGTGTTCAAATACCGATTCAAAATACCATATCAAACTTGAATTTAGACTTGCAGTTGCAACTCATAATCATGGTGACATCAATGAAAACAAAAAAGATATATAATAGGATGTTCTTCTTCATTATTCCAACAGAGAGACCCCGAGATGTAGGAAATCAACTTAGAAGATTCTCCAGCAATGAAAGACCTTCATTTTCTGTGGATTTTTTTTGAGGAATACTATCAATATATTTATTATTCGGTCGGACAGGTCTTAGGAATTGACGTCCCTACCAAGATGGCCATTACACCTATGGTCTTGGAAATAGATGTTCAAAGCCAGGACACTAGGTCATTTGACTATGCAGAGTACTTAGCTGAGGTTATAAACTCTTCACTTGTTGCCATAAAAAACAACAATGATTCAATTAATTTTAGACAATACTCCTTGCTCAAGCAAATGATCTTTTTTGAGGGAAAAGCAATGGGGATGTGGGGAGAAGAATTGATAATCAAATACTTGGATGATGATGATAACATAAGACCAGTGCAGATGTGGACTTCAATTTGGGATAGTAGGTATGGGAGGTCCCATTATTTGTACTTTGAAGAATACTTTGTAAATCCCTTGTACAAATTGTTTGGTCATCATTGTGATTATAACTTATCCTCAGAGATACAAAAATTTCTTAGACCTAAGGAGAAAAACCAAAAAGGGAAGGTAAACCACAATTAGGGAGATTGGTATGCATATGTGGATTGTATAGTGATAAGATTATATGGGTTTGATGCAGCACCATTCCTTCTGCCTAAAATAGTTTCAGACAAAATTGCATATCTTGAGATAATAAGACAATTGTCTTACTTTGACTATATGTATCTTAAGAGATATGGTAAACAATCTCTCATGCCTTCCACTTTATTCTTTGGTGATTTTAATATTGTTGCAGAAAAGGGATATGATTATGTTGGAAATAAGATAGACTACTATGGCATGCCGCAAGGAAATAAAAGAGAAAATTTTGATCTTGAACATTTCATCCACAGTGCCAAAATGACACAAAATTAAAAAATATATGAGCATGAATTCTTTGTGGATGATGTGATAAAAAATTGTGATGAAGCTCAAGTAATGTTAAGAAAGATTGCATACAACAGAGTAGTGATGGCAGAGGCATTGGAGGAAAAGTAATAATCCATGGTATATAGAAGCTTTTCATGAAATACAAGACCCCATGGAAAGAATTGAGCAGTTAATCATACATGAAGAAGAATTGACCAAGGATGTACCTCTCATAGCCTTTGAGAGAAGAAGAGATACTTTTTCAAGGAAACAAGATGAGAACATTGAGCCCTTGAGTCATCAATCACCACAACCCACTTTGAATATTAGCTTCTCAATTGACACTCCTATTACAATAGAGGATGACATTGAAGAAGAAGATAAGGTCACACAAATAACTACTCCTATTATCCCACAGTATGAATTTCCACCTAAAAGGAGTGTGGTTTCATTTGAATATTTTGATAAAATCTCTGATGATGTAAGACATCGTGCAAGTTAGGAGTTCATTTCAGATGATGCATTTGTTCAAAATCCTGAGTTTAAGTCATTTGATTATGAATACAAAGGAAAAGTAATAAGAGACAGAATGAAGGAAATCAATCCTGAGCAAGAAGTTGATGCTCTGAAAGAATTGCAAGAAAAAGTTGACAATGAAATGAAAAATATTACCCCTGAAAGAGGACGAGAGCTATTGCAAGAGGTTGGGGTCATGCTTCTCCTAGGATGGGATATTAGTTCAGTAATAATCTTTGACAGTTTCATGAGAAGAGAAAATAAAACCCTATAACTGACAGATGAAGCTAGTGATAGGATATATACTGGTTCAAGGTATAATTCAGATAATGCTACTTTGCAAATTTGGGCTCTATACCCACTAAGGAAGAGGCCTACACTTATTGATAACCCTAACCAAGTATTTGGTCATCTTTTGGTATAGCAGGTAGGAGATGCAAATCCCATTGAAACTTTTGAATTAAATGTCAACATTGCAAAATTCACCAAGGCACCAAAAAAAAAGTTGATAACAGATAACAAAGGGCTTGTTGTTGAGAATGAGAGGTTGAAGCAGGAGGTAATTAATTACAAAGATAGGTTGCCTTCATCTTCTGGTCTCTATTCCCCATTAATATATTGTGAAAGAAAAGTACTCGAAGCTAAGTCTAAAACCACATACTGGAAACAAAAGCATGAAATTTCTCAAAAGAAAATTGAAGAATTGAGAAAGGAACTAAAGAACAACAAATTTGAAATGGCTTCAGAATTGGTATGCAAGAGATTTGACAAGATGTTAAATAAAATTGACAAGGTTTGGGTTATTCACAGTAAGACATTCGTAGCATACCAGGAACATGATAGATTACGCAGTAGGATGAAAGAGATAAAGGAACAAATAAAAGCCAAAGGGACATGTGCTTTAGGAGTACCAAGAATTAATGAAAATGCATGATCACTTCCACACCGTATTAACGCAAGAACTTGGTGATTTCAACCAGTCTTTGAGTATGGCCTTACCAAACTTCTTTGGTGATGAAGGGGAATTGAAGGATCAAGATATGTGGAAGAATGAAATCTCTTAGTACTTACCGATGGCTTTGGATGAAATCAATGATGAAGAGAGAGTGATGGAGAAAACACACATACAATTGGAACGAAATTTTGATCTTGAGTATGCTATGAAAGATATTATTAGCAATGTTGATACATATGCCAAAATGGGATACATCAAGCATTTATCTAGAGTTAATTTATTTATTGCTCAAACAAAGTAAGAAGTAGGATTTATTGAAGTCTTGTAAACGTCTGATGTATTATCATGGAATATAGACCCTGAACAGATCTTCAATGATCACAGGTACCTGTTGAAGATTAACAAATTGTGGTGTGTCATAGATCATTGCAGACTTCTCAAATTATTTCTTGTTTATTTTAAACTCAGTTGTTAGAGTATTAGTTAAGAAATAGTACAACTTTTTGTAGAGGCCTGAAGCTTGTCGCTTCCCATATATATAAGGGAAAGCGAGGCCAAGTAAAAAATTCATTAGATTAGGATTATTAGTAGAATAGCAACCATACTAGCATATATATTTTACAACATAAAAGGACTTTTACTACATAATGTGTTATTTTTTGAAGTAAATACAATGGAGAAGAAGATTTAATCATGTGGCTAAATTCTAGTGTCAATTGTTTGTTGATAATATCTGATTATTCGGTTGTCTCCAGTCTAGTGATTTCTTATTATTTAAATTGGTGTGTTAAGCTCAATTTATCAAGGCACATTTTTTGTTCTCGTGTGGTGTGATTAATTGGTTTCTTTAAAAGAATTAAAATCATTTTTGTCAATTACAATAATCTGGAAGTATTATTTTGATCATTAAGAAGAGCCCTATAATCGATAAAATTATCATACTGTCTCTAGTTTGATTCTATCTTGTTATTCAAATCAAAAGAATATTTGATTTGTTAGGGAACACTTGATGCTTTTGTGTGATTTAGTTAATTGGTTCCTTCAAAATGATTAAACTTCCTACTAATTATTTACAGTAGCCTAAAAAGAATCATTTGGATTGATAAGAAGAGTTTGATAGTTACATCCTTGCATGTTTATACAAGGTATAAATAGTCACAAGTGCCAAACAATTCGAACTGTATTCAGTAAGTAATTCACATATCATTCACCTCTTGACTCCATTAACCCAATAGAATTAGGCACGGATCATATCCATTCCATTTCAAAATCTACAAAAACTCATTTATACATTCTCTTTTCAAATTTCAGCACTAGGAGTAGGAGTAGTAAAACAAGCCTTCATCTATTCCACATTTCATGCCATTGTGGGTAGATACTTAAAACCAACTAAATCATACAACTTACTAAATCCGCATTAGTCATCGGGGTTCACCCGCCTAGGTTTAGGAGAGCCTGAAGTGTAAAGAGTCATCAACCATCCAGGTTAACTCTATTCATTAGTTCAAAAATGATGCAAGTCTGATCATAGAGCCTAACATCCTCTTAGGATTTACAACCTGCATTTTTGAGACCTAACAGGTGGCATTGACCACCATTGGCCTAGAAGGATTCTTGGAGATACTTGTGAGAGGGCATGTTAGGCTATTGCGGTATCTTGATAATTTATCTTCTATTTCATAGTTTTATTGAGAATATTTAAATTGGGATCTTGTGACCCTTGAATAAAATAATTAATTATATTATTTTGATTATAAGGGAAAAACATGTTTTGAAGGGACTCAAAACCCTTTACAACATAAAATATGAAAATCTTCTTGGAGATAAAAACATTGAAGCATCAGCAACAACCAGCAGCATACCAACAGCCCAAAAATAGAAATCCAATAGCAAAGAAACAAAAATAGACAAAAACACAGAAAGAGACACTATCTCATGTTCTTTAAGGTGTTAGTCACCTCAATCTCCCAGTTATGATGTAGTTCGACCATGTCCATCAGTTCTTTCTTCTCCTCTTCAAAGGTCTTCCTCAAGTTACCCCTGGTTTTGGTACATGGGCCTTTTGCCTCATCTTTTTCGACCTTCTTCCCCTTCCCCTTTGAAGAGTGGTCCTTCTCTATCAACTCTACAAAGTAAAGATGATCTTCCCTCAATTGAATTATCTTACGAAATAGCACCTCCAAAGACTCAACACTGTTCTTGACTGAACTATGGCTAACTTGCAATAACTTCTTGATGTTCGCATTAGTTTCATTAATATTTGCCTCTGTTTTGGAGAGGCGATTCTCACACAAGGTTTTAAAATCCGTAAAGGAGCACTCTAAGTCCACTATTCTTTCAATCAAAATATTCGAGGAAGAACCCTTTGGTATGTTTTTCATATTCTCTTTCAGACCCCTAATTTTGATATTCACCCTATTAAACTCCTGCAAAACCCACTTAGAAAGCTTAAATGTGCATGTAGCCCCCGAACGAGCCATATCTAGAAGATTGAACATTAAATTATTTTCATCATTTAAGTAAGAGAAACCCTCAAAGAGAGGATTCACCTTTAGAGGCTTTGGCTTTCCAGGACTCGGATTTACCCCCTCCTCATGCATAGACTTCCCACCTGAAAGCTCCATACTGGGTGATTGTCGAATAGGAGATTCATTGATTGATTAATTATATTGTGATTGGACATGCTTTCTTAGTATTTGAATCATCCATGTTTGGGAAGAGATTCATTATATTATAATGTATTGGTATTACTATGGGTGATTCCAAAATAATGTATCCCAATTATGGGATGAGGAAAAAAGTAATCCCAAGGTGCCAAAAAATTACAAAACACCTTTAATGAACATATACCTTTAGATAAAGGATCTTGATTTGAATGTGATATCATCATGGCCTTTGAATGGAGGAATTTTTTAAATATTCAAATATTTCATGTTTAAAATTCTTTATAGAAAGGATCTTAAGAATCCCTTTAATGTCATCCCACTATTGCTCATAGATTTTTTAGAGATTTTATTATTATTTTGAAGTAGCAATTGGACCATCAAATAGAGACGCCATGGAATGTGCAATGTTGCAAAATTACCATATTTGAAGGAATTCTTCTTATCTTTCTTGATTTTTCCAAGATTCTCCATTAACTAGATTCTGAGTAATTCACATAGATCATACTCTGCATTCTCCTTCACCATCTGATATGTTGCATAAATAGTTGTACCAAATACATAATTATCCTGGTTGGAATGATAATCTTGTCCCATGACCATAGATGCAAATTTGACATACACTTCAATAATATCATCAATTTTCATAGCTCTTTTATCAAACAATGAACCAGTTGCATCAGTAACTGTCTGATTCTTCACGGACTTCAAGATCGGCAACCCACTAGAGGAATTTAAACCTTTTGTAATCTTGAAAGGTTGACTCAACCACATGAATTCAACATGAACTCAGCTCAAAATATACCAAACCCACTCATTTTCTTCAAACACGGGAAATTTTACAATCTGCATGAATTTCTTCTCCTCTAGGGTTTTGAGTTTGGGCTTTACCTTGAAATCTTCTTCGACTATATGATTTTAGTACAAATTCAACAATTGTGAGCTCCCTAACTCCTCAATATTTGCATGAATGTATGTCCTAATGTCTTCAATATGCAAGATGTTGTATGGAACATATGAAAATGCACCTAAGGGCTCGGTCTCAACATATTTGAAAGGATGCCACTTGAATTTTGGACAGGGACTATCCTTGATATCAACTACCAATGGAGTGGCCATTTTCACAAATTCACAAGTTCACAAGTTTCCCGATAAATACCTTTTCACCGAATTAGGGTTTGATTGTTGAATCGCCTTCACACTTGAATCTTCACCAAATTTTGCCAAAGTTCACTTCACAACTCTCCAAACTTCTTCTTCTCAAAGTGAAAAGTGACAAATGAGGGATACAAATGACCTTTTATCATTTGCACACCTAAATTTTTGTGGCAATAAATGCTTTTTACCTAACTCATCTAGATACCTTGTTTCCATACACTGTGAGGGATAACTCTTCTGCGAACCTTCAATTTTGCAAAAATACTCTCTCCAACTATTTCAACAACATCTGTAGATCATCAATGCAATCACTGCACTCATCCACATCCTAGTACCAACAACTGATATAGGGTTTGAAGAATTTTCTTGAGAACTCCCCCTAGGCCAGAGGCCTAAAACTAATTCCCAGAGGAATTACCAGATCCAGGTTCTGGTGTGGAATCATTTCCTACAACAGAGGGACTCTTCTTCACCCATATCTTCTTCATTTGCTTCCTGATCTCATCTGCAGTAAACTTTCATTTCCCCTTTTCATCTTTTTGCATGTTTCTCCTTTGATTTATCGGACCTCTTCTGCAATTTCTAGCAATGTGACCGGATTTGTTGCAATTGTAGCACACATTTCTTTGTCCAAACCAATTGTTCCATTGATTTTCTCTTGATCTACACTGGTTAACAATATGGCCAAATCTATTGCATTTTCATCATATTTCTGCATTCATTTGACTTATGACTATGTGAGGGGGAAGGAATTCATCAGGAAAAATGATGCAGAAAACAAGATTAAAGTGTAAGGCTGAAATAAAAAACTAATCTAATTCAAAAACGCTTAATCTATCCTATTCCATCACTCATGAAATGAACACATCTAAGCTATTTGAATGAAATGAGATCCTAATATTAACAAAACAAATTCAAATAGCAAAAGATAAGATTACCATCCCATGTTGGAGTGTATTTGCATGATGTTGGATTGTTCGTATCGCTACAAAGCCTCCATTGCTTGGTGCAAAAGCTTGATGATCGATTGTTCTTGAAGAAATGATGAAGCTCTCTCAATGGTGATCTTGACAACAGTTTTTTGCATAAGGTAAGTTGAAATTCTGATCCTTATTTGAGAAGAGAAAGGCTTGTTATATAGAAAAAGCAATTTTGAATCAACGGTCAAGATCGCGTTGGAGAATATTCAAATCAATGGTCAAAATGAGTTGAGTGGATTTAGACATGAGGAAATTGTGCAAAGTTGATTGCACAATTAGGGTGATTGAAGAATATATTGGCTAGTTAAGATTTTGATTACTTAGTTTGCAATTGATTGATCAGTTAGGGTTGAATTAGGAATTAGATGGTTGAGTTAGCAAAATTAGATTGCTTAGTCAACAACCATAATTTGCTCAATCAGAAACTGGGTGAGGAATATGAATTAATTGATTTAATTAATTAATTCCTTTTTGGAGTTGAACGTGCAAATCAATTGTGAATTTTGCAAACAAAGTTGCATTAGTTTGATTTGATTTTTGATAAATGATTTGAATAGTTTGATTTAATTATTCAAATTTTGAGGGAAAGTGAGTTAATTAAGTTATTATGATTTAATAATTTAATCAAATTAGGAGATAATGCATGGAGAGATAATGAGATAGTTAACTAAATAGATTGTTTTAGTCAACTAGAAGAAAGTATTTGTTATGTTTGAGGAGATTGTGCATAAAGAGATAATGAGACAGTTAACTAAATAGATATTTTAGTCAACTGATTTAGAAGAGCTAGTTAAGTTTTTGAGGGAAATTAGTTAATTAAATAATTAATTAATATCAAGAGGAACGTGCACATGTGAATTTGACTTTAATAAATAAAGTTTATTTATTAAAGTGATGGTGTTGAATGAATTAAATAATTTAATTTATTTAATTTGGAAAGGGGAAAGTTGTTTAATTAAATAATTATTGGTAATCATTTAATTAAATTAGAAGAATATGTGGGGTTAAATAATTAAAACAATTATTTAATGTAGAAGTTGAAAGAGGATTAAATGAAGAGTTAACTAAATAGATATTTTAGTCAACTGAGAGAAAGTGGTCGTTATGTTTAAGGGAATATTGCATGCAAGATAATTGAATAGTTAACTAAATAGATTGTTTAGTTAACTAAAAGAAGAATTACTCCATGTGGAGAAGATAATTAATTTAAATTAATTAATTAATATTAAGAGGAACGTGCATGATGAATTGTTTTTAATAAATAAAAGATTACTTTTTAAAGGGATGATGTTGAATGGGGATTAAATAATATTTAATATTATTTAATTTATGAGGGGGGATTGATTGATTTAATTAATCAATTATTTTTTTGGATTTGAACGTGAAAATCAAGTTTGACTTTTGCAAACAAAGTTGCATTGGTTTGATTTGATTTTGATGATATTTTAAATAGTATTATTCAGTTTATTCAAATTTGGAAGGAAAGTGAGTTAATTAAATTATTATGATTTAATAATTTAATCAACTTAGGGGAATAAATTTAATTAGTGATATAATTAAATAATTGACGTTATTTAATTAATCATGAAGAACAAAGCTAGATTAGGACTATATTAAATAAATGAAATTTATTTAATTTTTTGAATTTGATGAAAACGTGAATTAATTAAATAATGTTGTATTATTCAATTAATAGCAAAAATCAGGTTTTTAGGATTTTATTAAGTAAATGAAATTTATTTAATTGGTCAAAAATGATGAAAAAGTGAATTAATTAAATAATGTATTATTATTTAATCAATAGAGGAAATTTAGGGTTAAAATACTAGTTCGTAGGCTAGGACAATTTTAGGTGTCTACAATGACCATACTTATTGCAATTGAAACACTGACTGGAAAATGATGGACCACTTGAATTCATTCTACTTCTACATTGAGTAGCAATATGACCAAATTTATTGCAAACAAAACAGTAACCATTGAATCTTTGAGCATTAGGTTGTCTTACCGGATACCTTCCAACTTTGTTCATCTGATTTCCTTCCATGAATCTCCTTTGTCCAGATCTGGAACTTTCTCCTTCCTCATATCCAAGACCTTGCTTGTCACCTTCAGTATTTTGACTTTTAATTAGTTCATCAAGCTTGGCTGAGCTAATCTTGAACTTCTCCTTGAATTCATTTGTAGTAGCAAGTTCATCTCTGAGATCAACAATCTGCTTTTCAAGCTCTTCATCATTATTTTTGGATTGTTCCAATTCAAGTTCCAACTAATTGAATCCATCAGTAATTCGGCTGCATTCTTTAGATTTTTCTTTCAAGGACTAAGCAAGCTTCTCTTCATTCTTCTTCTTGTCTTCAGTCTCCTTTGTCATCCTCATCATAATAGATTCCATCTCATGCTTTAGGAAAACATTATCTCTAGTAAGCTTTTCACACTCTTCTATATTTTCCTTCAGGGCTTGACTGATCAATTGTTCATCTTTAATGCTTTTACTCTCTTTCTGCTTAAGTTGATCATAGAGTTCCTTTCTCTTTTCCCTTGACTCATTGATTTTATCTTTCAATGATTGAATGAACTTCTCAACATTCTTGAAACTTGCCTATAAATCCCAGACTTCAGATTTGGACTGATCAAGATCATATAGGGCCACCAAAATTTGTTGTTGAAGACTCCTTGAATCCATTGAATTGCTTTCTCGGATCTTCCCCAAGCTTTTAAACTTCTTCTGAGGAACCAAGCTCTGATACCAATTGTTGGAATCAAGGAACACTGAGAGGGGGGTGAATCAATGCTCTGCAATTTTTAACTTTATTAATCTAATCTTTAAAGTATTGATAACATTCAACCAAAAGAATATGCATGAACATAAAGAAAGTAACCATAACACCATAACACAAGTATTTTTACGTGGAAACCCTCTTAGGGGAAAAACCACGGCGGAGGTCAATCCACAATATGATCTGAGTATACTAAAAAAGATGTTTACAAAAATGGGAATGCACTTGCATTCAGGCACACTTCCTAGAGCTCACTGCTCAAAAATAGAAAGGCTTACTGCCTTACAATCAATGTCAAAAGACAACTGAAGTGGTGAACTATGAAATAGCATCTACAAATGCCTAATAATAGCTCATTAATCAAATTCTTGACCTTCTATCTAATTCTGCTCTTCTGCTCTATTCTACTTCAACTCGCATCACAAAATCCTTTTATGTACAAGTGAAACTATGCATAATCGCTCTACAATGCTTCTGATTTTTGCTTCACACATCGACACATTTTGTACATATATCAAAATTATATAATCGATCACTTATATATATCCGCTACTAAGGATTTAATCGCTACATGTTGACTCCAACAAAATATGAAAATATTTACCAACTGTCAGCTCAATCCATAATTAAATTTCAATGCGCACCAACCAAAGCCAACCACAACATAGTGAGGACCCAAATCAACATGCTCAAACACAAAAACACTTAAACAATTACTCCTTGAATATCCACAATGACTATATTCACTTAGTCGGCCTTCATGCACTGTTAAACAGAAAATTAATCAACTGAATCTCCTAACTTGCACATGGATCGATACGAGGCTCTAAGATTCAAGGATAACAAAGATCATATACCAAACAACCTTCCCTGAGATCCACAACTCAAAATGATAATAGAAAAATTGCATATGAGTCGATGAACACAATTTTGTCGAATGCTTTGTTCTTGTTGTACAGTTAATCACAAAACTTTGATCAAACTTTCGATATGATTAAATGATGACGTGAAGATCGAATCACTGACTAGGGTTTCCATCAATGACAACACCAGATGACTTGTGCAATGTCTCTTTCCAACATATATATATATATATATATAAGAGTTTTACATATGTGTCATTCATGATAAGGAAAACTATGCCAATATTACTTTCAAATCTACCTATCCGATGATTACAAAATTGAACGAAATTGTAGATAAGAAAATATACACACCAAAACATATGTAGCAAACAAAATTCACCAACAATGTTCTCAAAACATTGTAGTAATATTCCAAGAACGCGTCAACCATGCAAACCCTATAGATCAACTTGACTGCTTCATGAAACTTTAGGCCAACTTGAAATTGCATACATACTATCAAAATTTTCCTCCTTCTAAAGATAAGGCCTACTACTCTTCCATGTGCTCCACATGAACAAAATTCTCATCCTAGGCTTCAAAATCCTCCTGTAATTGCATACCACGGGCAAAAAAATCATACCTTGTTACTGGCTCCTTTTCTATTTGCACTCCCCAAGCAATATGCACATGAGCTATGAGACCATGAGCTGCAACATTTGATTCCTCAACAAGATTATGCCCAAGCGCCATCTCCAAATGACCATCAATTGGGGCAGAAGGTTTCTCTCTTTCCATTGACCCAACAAGATAAACATTAAGAGGGGGGTGAGAGGCATGATCACGAAGAAAAGAAGCAACATATTATTTCTCCTTGATATCAATGTCCATTGAAACACAAACCCATTAGGAATTATTCCTCAAGAACCTCAATAGAATGTTATCATTCTTGTATTGCAGGGCTAATCTAATGGCTTCATATATCTCCTCAAAACCTAGATGTTGTTTGATAAACTCTCTAGGAAACAGACCACCTATATACCCATCCCCACTAAAAATATTATAGCCTTGAACAACAACTAGGATAGCATTGTTTTCAAGAAACTGGGGTTTAACAAATTTTCTTGAAATTATCTCTAACTCCCCTAAAGATTGAACTAAGTCCATGATGTTTGACAAAAATATAGAAAGCACTTGGGAAGGGAAAATTATTTTCCTTGCTCTCAGGCTCATGACCTCCACACCAAGCACTGTTCACACAAAATCCTCAACCCTAGGGAATTCCACTTTGAAAACCATATTCAAGAAATCATGTGTGAGATACTCCTCAAATGGACGCTCCCCTGGCTACACCTTCAAATTGATTCTGAAATTCCATGGTCGAAAATCCATTTTCCCACTTAGCAACACCCCCCTTTCATAGCTCTCACCACTTAGACAGGTGTCACACATAGAAGAGAAGTTAGCAGCAAGCTATAGGCAATGCACCACATTACAAACACCTCCTTTTAAATCCAATGAATATTTGTTGGAAGCGTACATTCATGATTTGAGATCATAATTTAGGTTCATGAGAAGGAGATCCCATTAATTCAATACAACTCAGAAGCATGTGGACTCATGCGAACCAACCTCCCTGAATATGCTTTTTAAAATTTTGTTTCAAATCATCATTCCTTCAAGTACCTGCAAAACAAAAAACATGATTCCATCGGCACATGTCCACATTTGGCTACCTGTGGTGTAAATAAATCATGAACACTGCCCATAGAATCCAACAATGACCTGAAGGTACAAGTGATATAAGCTCAAACCAAAGTGAGGTACATTGTATGGCGTGTTATATAATCATTACAATGTAATCTCTACCAGAGGAGTGTACAATACAACCTCTACCATCGGAGAAACAATGAACTTCACTTAAATATCATTTATTAGAAATCATATTGGCTTAGGATTGGCAATCCATCAAAATGACAACATCCAAGATTAACTAGCTAGGATATGAAATATTTTTCTGCTAATACTCTTTCGTGAAGGCACGAGAACTTTTTGAGACCATCACCATCTTCATACAGTTCCAATTCTTTTTTATCACAACCCAAATTAGCTAGATCATTTGCTAATTTATTACCCTCACGATATGTGTGAGAGATGTGAATATCTCAAAGGAGGATAAAAGTGCCCAAGCCTTCTCAAGGATATATCTTAATTTCCAATTACATACTCTCTTCTCCTTGCATGTGTTAACAATCAATAAAGAGTCTCCTTCTACCTAGATTTTTTTTATATATTAAGTGAACATAGGCTTTTTACCAAATATAGAGGTATTTTTTGATGCATGCAATGAAAATAATTTGTAGTGATGTGTTTGTTTCAATAATAAAAAAATAATAATTTATATGTATGTACAAAAAGGTGTTAAAAATAAAATCACTCTAAATTACAATTAATATGAATAAAATAATAATAAATAAATAAAAATACACAATAAAAAAATGCACACTAGATATCAATATTAATGATTTGCATTTAAAAATTATGATTTTATCTTATTTTTGATAAAATTTATGCCTTATGGAATAAATATTACTAATTAAAATTACTATAAATTATAAAAAAAGTAAGTTATTAAACATATTTAAAAAATGACACATGTTATATTTTTAAATAAAAATATATATTTAGAATATACACACAAATTTAAAAATCGATAGTTCACATCATCTTCAAATTTTGATACAAGAACATCCATTGTGTATAGGCAATCTTGCATCACCCAAAAAAATGTTCTATTTTAATTTATGTTTGGTTTGGTGAATACCCATGAAGGTCATTTCCTTTTGAAAGTCTTAAAGGGTGGTTTCAAACTTTTAAATTCTAAAAAGGGATAAATTTAACAAGGCCTCTATTTTTAATAAGTGTGCATATGAGAGTGTAGGGACTTGAAGATTTTCCCAAAGCTTTGAAATTAAATTTTGTATATTATGGGTGAGTTTGAGTCAAGATCAAATTTGTGTGAGAAGATATTAAATACTTTCAATTTAAAATTTCTCAAAAAAATCTTTAAGACTGAGTTTTGAGGCTTTGAATGATGATTTGGGGCCCTAAAAATTGGGGAAATTGAATAAACTGAATTTCAAGAATGTAGAGTACTCTAAGCACTACAATTTTAAAAAAGGGCTCAAACAGGTGACCAAATCAAAAGTTATGACTCCCAAATGTTGGGCTATTTTTGGGTAGGAGTTACAAATTTTGAAATTTTTCTTAAAGCTGCCAAAGAACTATTTATGATAATTTTTCGAGCATTTTCAAGAAGTGGAATGGTTATGGGAATGTGTTAAGTCATGAGGAATGTAGGAGAGTAAGTTTGAAGGTGGATTTGAAGAGATGGAAGATAAAAGGCTCCAGAAACCAAGGGAAAAGAAGTTGTGATGTGTTTCCAATTGTGAGTATTTCATCCTTTGTTTTATTCTTTTATTTCCATAATGTAATATGCATTAAATCATATAAAGAATTGTAGCGTTGTAAATTGTCACCCTTGACAATTTCACACTATGTTTTTCTCCCCTTAATTTATTGAGCCTAATTGACTCCCTAATTTCCTAAATTATGCATTTTGAGGCCTATTTTTACCATTCTCTGAGAAATTTCAAGCATAGAACAAATGCATTTATTTAATGTTTTTCCCTCAACACCTAAATACTTGGAAAATAGGGCCAGGAATGGGATGCCCTTAGCCAACTCAGTCCCCCTATTTTGTCGAGATCAAAATTTGAATATGTCGATGCCAACATTTTAACATTTGAAATTCAAGTTGCAAATGTCATTTATTGGGATTTAATTTGTGGGAAATTGAATAAATTCTTATAAATACCTATTTATTGCATCATTTCAAATGTAACAAAAAAATATTGTGCAAAGATTGTTTTCAAGAACAATCAAGAGAAGCATTTCAATGTTTCATTGCAGCAATTCAAGATCTAAACATCATGTCAAATCTTATGTGAGTTTATGTTCGTGTTATCATTGTTTGTGAAGGCTAACCCTTGTAGGTCTCCAAGCAATCAAGAAAACAAGATCCAAGACCTTGAATTGATGTGTATGACTTCAATCCTTCAAGGAGTCCATTGAAGTGTGGTGAGTTGCAACACTTTGTTGATTCATCATTCCCTCCTATAATTTATCTTTCTTATCATTGACATTACCATTGTGGAAGTGGAAACACTAACACGAGGTTTGACTAAGGAAATCCCCTAAATGGAATAATATTTCTTCTCTTTTTGAATGTAAGGATTTCAATTTTGGAGAAGATTGAAGGAAGATTAAGGATCCATTATTTGTTGTTGCATTCAAAGCCCTACACCTTTTCAAGCCACAAAAACTCGCTTACAAAATTATCTGATAGTGATCCAAAAAATTTACAAGTAGAATCAGGAATCTCATATCTGACTTCAAAGGACTACGAATAGTCTCCCTTGGGAAACATTGTCCTCCTACTCAAACCATCTTTGAATTTACAGGACAAGTGCATAGAGCTTTTCCCTTCTCAAATCTTCCTGCAAAATTTTGTTATCATTTTTTGATTGTCAAAATTTTGCAATTTTCATATTAGGGCACATAGTCTAATTAGGTTAATCAAGACAACTTAGTTCTAATCCATTCTAAGACTTACAAAGATGCAAATCCAGGTTTTATTTTCTCACCTTCATGGTTGAAAGTCAATCTAAACACCTTGTTGATTTGTATCCTAAAGTACCCTTGAAAAAGGAGGAAATTAATCCTACATTTTAGATATTAAACTTAGGGTTCATTTTTTTGGTTACATTTTTGTGAACTCAACTTGTTAACATTATATCCCTTCTGAAATCTCACTCTAGATCTATGTTTTACATTACATTGTTTTGCAATTCTCATTTAGGGTTTTCAATTTTCATTCATAAAAGACATCAAATTTCAAAAAATTACATATCATATTACATCATAGGTTGCATTAGGATTTGTTTCAATCATTTAGATCAGATCTCCATTCAAAATTACATTCCTAATTCTAATTTGTTGTTCAAGCATTGTTACACATTTGTATTTGAATTATATTGTCTTAAATTGAACAAATTATGGAAAAATACTCAGTTTCAAACCTGTGTGCACATAGATTTAGAACCCTTAAACAATCTACAAAGTGATCAAGTTTTTAGTTTCCAAAAATCATATCCAAGATGGGTACACCCTTGGGCAACTTATTCCTTCTACTCTTGACTCAACCAAATTTTTCCTAGGTCTTTGTGTCTCCATCCTCAATCTATTTCTGCCTGTAGATCTTTTAATTTGGAATTCTTAACTGCATGTATTTACACATCTTTCATATAGTTCAAAAAATTGAAAAAAGTGCATTGTTTACTTTCAAAATTGCATCAAAATGATTATTTTCATATTTTGGCTCCTTAGAATCAATAAAAATTATTGCATTTTAGATCTAAAAATTGTATTCAAAATTATCAAAACATTTTCAACATTGTTATACACTTGCATTGGCATAAATTGGGCAAATTATAGAAAACAATTCACTTTCAGATCTGTCTGCAAGCATACTTCGGATCCTTAAACAGTATAGTACACAATCATATTTTGAAATTTTTAAAAATCTATGCAAGAAATAGATGCCATATGGTGGGTTAGTCCACTTATTGTGGCTCAGTCCTACCATTTTGAGCTCAAATTCACTATGTAGAATCTTGTCTATGGTCTCTACTCATCTTTGGAATCAATTTTTGAATATCAGTCCTCTAACTATCTATTTTTCTAAAAACATTGCTAGCTTGATCCATAGGGCATAACATCATGTTCTCATTGCAAAAATTTGTTGTTCTCATAATTCAAGTTCTATTGTTAGATCTTGTTAAGCATTTCAGGGAATTTTTGTCACAAGCCTGTCATAATGAGTTTATTCCCCCTCTTTTGTTGTTTTTCATTGATCCCTCTCCCACTATCTCTCCTACTTGTGAAGATACATTGGTGCAAGAAATTAAAATCATTGACAATCATGACAATCATGTTCGTTCTTCTCCCGATATCTCTCCTACTTGGGAAGAAGGTATCTTGGTGTTAGAAGATCCAATCATGAGAATCTTATTTATTTCTCTTCACCTACATCTCCTACTTGGGAAGATATTGTTGGAAAATAGTATGAAATCATTGATGTATTTCCTTCAAAAGACAATAAGATGGATTGCATAAAGGAAGATGCTAAGGTGAAATTAGATTCCCCCTCGATAGAAAATCATCAACAAGAAGTTAAATCCATTAAGGTTATGATGCATAATTGACTATTATGTCTCCTCTAGTTATTAGACCTCCTAAAAATCCTTTAATTATTGGACCTCCTAAAATTCCTCTAATTATTGGACCTCCTAAATCACTCTCATTATAAGACCTCCTAAATCTCATGGTCATATCCTAAACCTTACAAAATAACTCGTACTAGTAATCATGTGTCACAACAACCAAGTTATCACACAGTTGCTCACATATATAACACTTGAAATAATAAGAAACAAAAAAAAACACCAACATCTATTCCATTTCCTTGACCATACCTCCCACATGCACCTAATATCGAGCAGCATAGTGTTAAAGAATATGATCTTGTTGAACAACTTTGTAACACTCCTACTAAGATCTCCTTGTGGGATTTCATTCAAACATCACCTATTTATCATGACATGCTTCAAAATTATTTGAAAAAAATTATTGTCCCTCCTAGTGCACAACCAAATGATGTGGCAACTTTGATTGAGAGTATGAATTCACCTAGTATTGACAGTTTCTTTCATCAAAGTGAATTACCTCCCTCGGAAACAAAAAAACAAAATGAGGCTTTGATGGAAATGGTTGTTATTAAAAAGGTTGGGATTAGGCCTACCCTTATTAACAATGGTTCAGGGCTTAATGTTTGTAGTGTAAATATTTTGGATAGAATTAGGGTGGATAAGACTAAAATTCAACCAGATACTTTGTCTATTTGTAGTTTTGATAATGTGGGAAGACAACCACTTGGTGTAATAACATTACATATCAAAGTTGGTAAGGTTGTATTGCAAACTCTCATCCATGTAATGCCCCATGACCTTTCATACAATCTTCTTTTGTGTAGACCATGGATTCATGAAACGAAAGGAGTGCCTTCAACGCTTCATTGTTTAATGAAATACACATACAACAGTAAGGTTTACATAATAAAATTTGATCATAATTCTAAAAATTGTTTACAAATTGAAGCAAGAATGATGAATCTTCTTAGCACATTGATACCAATTTCAAAAGTGGATCCTTTACAAATCTATGATGATCTTGATTGTCTTTCATCGGTGACAAATTTATTGGATGATGATTGGGGATAATTAGATTTTACACCTACATTCATGGGGGAATACAAGATTACACAATCAAAATAGAAAAGAGAGAGAGAGAAAGAAGTCATAATGATATCAACACAATCTATCGTTTAATCATCAAAAACATCCATAACTTCTAGCAAAGAGGAGAACACATATGATTAAAGTGACTATGAAGAGCCACCTTCTTTAAAAGAAATGAAATTCATTTATGGAAGAGGTTATAAAATCTTGAAACAATTTGGATATAGTGGAAAAGGATTTGGTGTAAAAGAACAAGGTATTTGTGTCCATATAGAACCTAACATGCAAGAAAAAATAAGAGGTATTTGTTATTCTCCTTCAAAAATAATGAAAACATCAAAAATACCTTCACTTAATCATGAAATATTCTCCCACAACAAATAGCATTAGATGTTGCTCCTTTCCATGTACTAGTTGTACTATCACACAATACTCACTACCATGCATGGGGGTATAAACTAGGCTTTATGCCATCATATTTCATTTCACAAGGAGCATCATATCATCATCCATTTTGGGCTCATATTTGTCCCTAAACTTGGGGGCAAGGGGTTAGGTAGCCTTGTGTTAGGTGCATTCCTTCTAGAAAGGGATCCCTTTTGTTTCTCCTTAAAATGTTAGTGTAGAAAGTACACTAACATTTTAAGGGGGGGCATATAGCCCCCTATTTATTATTTGCATGTGAAATGGTCCCTTCTTACTGATGATAACATATATATCCTAGAAAGCGTGATATTAGCAATGAATATGTGGCTTTCTTGATCTATGTTAGTGTCTCCTTTGTGGTGATACTAGGCTTGATGTCCCATAAGAGTGTGACCTTTTTTGGCATATGACATTCCCCTTGGTGGTAATGCTATGGCTAGTATTCCCTAAGGTAAAAATTATTTTATTCCCTAACTAGTCCTCTCTTGGTGGTGATGTCATGTGTGATATTCCCTAAGGTGTGACCTTTCATACATTGAGCAAAGGCCCTTTGTTTTTTTTAAAAACACCTTTTATAGTGGTGTTGTTATAACACCCCTTGATGTTTTTGCCTTATCTTGTCATCATGTATGCACCTCCTTAGGCAAGTTTGTGCACCTTCTTAGGTGAGTTTGTAATTTTTTTATTTCACTTCATTCACATGCATTGAACTTAGTGATGTGTTGACATTGACATTTGTGCTTCACTTTGGTCACATACATTGAACTTAGTGTTACATTAGCATAGCATCTTGATCATTTTTTTGGTACCTTATCAAATTTATCAGGGAGTATAACTCTTGGTATGGTTGTTAATGGGTGCACACCTAGTGAATAGAGGACTTCACTATACCTAGTGTGTTTCTCATTTTTCTACATTGTCTTGGGGGCTCACCTAGTGAATATCAGACTTCACTAGCCTATGGTGCCTTCTATTTGTGATTTTCCTAGAAAATATCAGACTTTACTATTGTGTGTCATGAACATCTTAACATGGTTGTCGAACATAACACACCTTTCTTAATAGTAGAGCTATGTATTTCATGAGTTTCTAGCATAACACACCTTGCTAGCCTTGTGAAACTCATCATATTACACAGACACATAACATAACATAGATTGCTAGCCAGTAGATCCATGTGGCCCATGCATGATTTGGCATAACAAAACTTGCTAGTCCTCATGGGAGCATTCCTTTAACTAGCATTTAGTTAATGGACGATGTTTGGTATTTGAGACAATTTAAGACTAAGGTCTCTTTACCTTACCGACTCAAATCATTTTAGTACTAACCTTGTGTTTTATGTGTGTTTGCATTGTGTTTACATTGTGTTTTCATTGTGTTTGCATTGTGCTTGTGTTCATTTTATTATCATCTATATATTTTTGTCATGTGTTTTCACCATGTATGCTTCATGCTTTTTGACATGTATGTTTGTGTATGTTATCTTACTACATTTCATACATGTGTGTATTACTTTGTGCTTATGTTGTCTTGCCATGGGATCTTGGATCCTAGGGGCTTGCATGCTCCCCCCAGATATTTTGTCATCCTATCTCTTCAAAATTTGGATAATCAAACCTTCTTGACATACATTTTCTACTTTAGTGTGAGTTTGATCGTAAGTTCATACTCTCACTAAAGTGGGGACTAAATATTGTTACAAGATTGTGTGTCCCTCAGTCTCCTTTTTGCAACACAACGCTTGGGTTCATGACATGGATTTACTGCCTCATGTGGATCTTGTATAAATATGACAGTTGTATCGGGCATTAACAGGTTGATCTATTGGTGCAACAACAACCACCAATGTAACAATTGGTATCAGAGCCAAGGTCACAAGTTCAAACCCCTCACTTGTGTTGGGGGGGATTGTTGCAAGATGGTGTGTCCCTTGGTCTTCTCTATGTAGTAGATGCTTAGGTTCATGAAATGGCTTAACTGCCTCCTATGGATCTTGCATAAATATGGCGATTGTATCTGGCATTAACAGGTTGATCTTTTGGTGCAACGACAACCACCAATGTAACAAATGTAGCATTGTAAATTGTCACTCTTCACAATTTCACAATATGTTTTTCTCCCCTTAACTTATTAAGCCTAATTGAATCCCTAATTTCCTAAATTATGCATTTTGAGGCCTATTTTTATCATTCTTTGAGAAAATGCAAGCATAGAACAAATGCATTTATTTAATGTTTTTCCCTCAACACCTAAATACCTAGAAAATAGGGCCAGGACTGGGATGCCCTTGGTCGGCTCTACCCCCCTATTTTGTCGAGATCAAAATTTGAATATGTCAGTGTTGGTATTTTAACATTTAAAATTCAAGTTGCAAATGTCGGCTATTGGGATTTAATTTGTGGGAAATTGAATAAATGCCTATAAATACCTAGTTATTTCATCATTTCAAATCTAATGAAAAATATTGAGAAAATATTATTATCAAGACCATTCAAGAGTAGTATTTCAGTGATTCATTGTAGCAGTTCAAGATCCAAACATCATGTGAAATCTTATGTGGGTTTATGTTCATGTTATCATTGTTTGTGAAGGCTAACCCTTGTTGTAGGTATCCAAGAAATTCAAGAAATTGAGAAAACAAGATCCAAGACCTTGAAGTGATGTGCACGACTTCAATCCTTTAAGGAATCCATTGAAGGGTGGTGAGTTGTAGCACTTTGTTAATTCATCATTGCTTCCTATCATTTATCTTTATTATCATTGGCATTGCCATTGTGGAAGTGGAAACACTAACACGAGGTTTGACCAAGGGAAGCCCCTAAATGGCACAACATTTCTTCTCTTTTTGAATGTGCAGATTTCAGGATTGAAGAATATTGAAGGAAGCTTAAGGATCCATTATTTATTTTTGTATTCAAAGCCCTACACATTGTCAAGCCATGAAAACTCATAGAATTATTCGATAGTAATCTGACAAATTTACGGGCGAAATCAAGAATCTCAAAACTGATATTAGAAGACTAAGAAAATTGATCTAAAATACCCCTAAAAGGACATAGTCCCCCTTGGGTGACACTATCCTCCTATTCAAACTGTCTCTAAACTTACATGACAAGTGCACAAAGCTCTTCCCTTCTCAAATCTACCTACAAACTTTTTCTATTATTTTTTGATTGTTGAAATCTTATAATTTTCATATTAAGGAACATAGTATAATTAGGTTAATCAAGGAAACTCAATTCCAATCCATTCCAAGACTCAAAAAGATGCAGATCCATGTTTGATTGTCTCACCTTTGTGGGTGAAAGTCAATCTAAACACCTTATTGACTTGCATCCTAATGTACCCTTGAAAAGGAGGAAATTAATCCTAGGTTTTAGACATTAAACTTAGGGTTCCCTTTTTCTTTGTTACAAGAATATTCATATTTTTATGTAAAAATCTGTGTGATTTCTCTATTGTGCAATTTACCCCTTCATTAAGTGATATTAGAGCAGGAATTCTTGAGCATGTGAACAAATTTCCAAACGTGAGGCAATTTGTACCAAGACTTGTGGTTGTGGATCAAGTGGTAAAGAGGAAATCAAGATGCCTCCATGATTAAATCATGGTGGTGATAGAAATTTTGGTAGATATGAGAGTTATCTAGCCCTCTAGATACATATTATTGCACTCCAAGAGGAGATTCATAGAGGATTGGATGTTAGAATCTAAGAGAAATGCGTGAAAGTGAAGCTGAAGAGAAATTCAAAGAAGAAAAATATGCTAGAGAACCTAAGAAAATTAGGTTGTTGAGGGCCATTTCCAAGATTGGAAAAAGGCCAAAGATTGAAGTTTCTACTTATTTCAAAAATCTCAATCTGGAAGAGTTGATTGATTGGATAAATGGTATGGAAGAGTATTTCAAGTATGAGGATGTAGAGGATCTAGAATGGGTCAAATTTACAAAGACCAAACTAAAAGGCCATGCTAGTATTTGGTGGGAGGACGTATAGTTAGAAATAAATAGAAGAGGAAAAGGAAACAATACAAGATGAGATCAGATGGTGGAGAAGTTAAAGAAGAAGTTCATTCTAGTTGATTATGAGTTAGAGTTGCTAAAGAGGATGTAAGGATTGAAGCAAGGGAACAAGTCTATTAAAGAATACATTGAGGAGTTTTACAAGGTCATAATCAGAACATGTCATTTTGAAGCCAATAAGGAGAAGGTAGCATGTTACAAATCAATGAATTGAGACCAAGTATCTAAGAGGAGTTGAGTTTGGTTAGAATGACTGTCATAGAAGATGCCTACCAATTTTCCATGAAGGTGAAAGAGAAGTTGACCAGAAGATTTTCAAGAGCAAACAAAGAGGAAGAGTTTGTGGTGGAAAGATTGGTGGAAGATCATATGAGGGTCAAAATGAAGACCAAAAGAAGAACGAAGTTGATACTAGTCATAACCAAAAAGGATATAACATTGCCTACCATTATAATAACCAAAATAATGAACAAAGAGGAAGAGGAAGAGGAAGACTTGGGTGAGGACATAGAAGAGTAGGCTTCCATCAAACCTATTTCCAATGTGGAGAATTGTTGAAATGAACAAGAAAACTAAGAGGGGGGGGTGAATTAGTTGTAACAAATTAAACCTTCAAAACCCTCAATAGTAAACAGATCCACAAGTATTCATTAAACCCTTATTTTGTTAAGTTGATTAAACATGAAATGCAGATAATAGAAACTGAAATCACAATACCATACACATGAGAACACCAAATTTACATGGAAAACCCAATGATGGAAAAACCACGGTGAGGATTAGCTCACAATATAAGTAATAGTGAAACCGATACAAAGGGGCTCACTACTAGAATAGGACACACTATCCAAAAAGGCTCATAGGCAAGGATCACTACCAAAAAAATAAAATAAGAAGATAGAAGAATAATGTTACATAGAGAAAACACTTCTCAATGCAACAAGGAATCCACCACAATTGCTCACGCACACTTTTGCAGTCTCACATGAAAGATATCAGATGCCTTCAGCTCACTACCTTTAGGAACCCTAACATGAATTTTGCACTTCTCTACTCTATTTCACATCACTCACATCACTTGAAACAATCTAGCATCTATCTTTCTTCTTGCTCTTTCCACACTTTCTCTTACTTGCATAAACACCATACATAGTTATATCAAGTTCAACCTCGAAAACTCTCTCCAATGTTGGTCAGTAACCGTTATACATTCATATTCAAAATAGGTCGGCACCTAAACATTCCTGTGGTGGATAGGAACAAAAGGAGACCTACATAAATCCTTAATTAGGACCCAAATATATCCCAACACGCTTCCACAAGCCTCACATGTAGTGTTAAACACAAGGTCATCCAACACCCGTGCAAAACACCATAGACATTAAGTACACACTTCCTTAGATCAAGACAAAATTTTGGATAGAATAATTCACTTGAAATCAATCCAAAACAATCCACGAACTACATAAGATTCATCAAACACTTCTTTCAATCTCACATCAACAAATACTTCAACTCAGAATAATTAATAACCCTTAATTGCATACTGATAAATGAAAATCACATTGTACTACACCAAATCAATTAAAACTTGAATACATAAAGATAAAATCATTATAAGCAACTTCCCAAATCTGCACAACCTAAATCCAAATGATAGAGAAACGTGAAGCAAATACATTTCTCCCAGACCACAAAAAACATCATCGAACAACTGGTTTGCACACTGGTGAAAATATCTTTCTCTGTACAACAATCTAGAAACCAAAATTTGGAATATAGAAACCTCTAACACTCCAGAGTAACCTATAAGATCTGCACAGGCATAGCATCAACATAGAAAGAACGTGGAGCACAATATCAGAGAATATTATGAACATTTGTACAACACAGTTTACTCTGTTTAAATTTCCTCAAAAGCACTTGGAAACCAAGTACCAAAGGCATCATCTCATCTCATTACTTCATTCCAACTCATCTTTAGACTCTGCAATAAAATAATGTCTCCATGTACTCACAACACTTCCTCGAGGTCTCAACTACACATGCACGACTTATTTTTCTCTTTTTCATAATTTTCTCAATATCCTCAACATCTCCATCCCATAGTTGACATCAATGACAACACCAGTTAGCAGACTTCCTATTGACATCAATGACAACACCATCATACTTGCAACAATCTCCCTCTTTTTCATTGATGGCAACACAAGATATGAAAAGCCACAAAAAATCGCACAACTTTGAACACAACATTCTTGAAACATCTCTCATGATTCTCTTTCCTTGAGTAGATAAGTTATTTTTCACATGATTCTCTCTCCCCATTTGACATTAATGGAAAAGGAAAAATGTTTTGCATTGTTCTCTTTCTTTGAAACTAAATCAAAATTTCTTGCACTAAATACTCCCCCTTAACTTGTAAACATTTTGGACAAACAGCTTAGATCTTATCCACATCGCGATGGACAAATGGTTGAGGCTTGATTTGCTCTTCTTTTTTTTTTATTTCTTTTGTATTTCTTTGGTAGTGTATGATTGTACCTTTTTGTTTCTTCATACACCCAACTCAATCAGCAACACAATGACAACACATGACACTACCTACTCCCCCTGAGAGGTAGCCACCAACATTAGTCCAAAAAAGAGATAGATGCATAGATCCACTGGACTGATGCACCTCTATATGCATCTAATTCAAGAAAGGAGGGGCAATAACCCCCAACTTCTCTTGAAGATACTCAAAATTATCCTTAGGAAGAGCCTTAGTAAATATATCAACAATTTGATCCTTTGTAGGAACATACTCAATCTTCACTTCATTCTCCATAACTTTCTCTCTCAAAAAGTGATACCTCATAGATATATGCTTTATCCTTGAATGCATCATTGGATTTGAAATGTTTATTGCACTTGTATTATCAAATAATATAGATATAGGTTCATCAAATACAACATTGATAGCCATCAATGTTTATCTTATCCATAATACTTGTGTACATCATGATGTTGCTGCAATATACTCAGCCTCTACAGTGGATAAAGAAACTGAATTCTATTTCTTACTCAGCCATGACACCAATCTACATCCAAGAAAGAATGCACCACCACTTGTACTTTTCTTGTCATCAACACGGCCAGCCCAATCTACATCAGTATAAGCATTTAATGAGAAATCAGTATCCTTAGGATACAACAAATCATAATTTGGTGTGCCTCTTAAATATCTAAATATTCTCTTCACTGTTGCAACATGTGTTTCTTTAGGGTCTTCTTGAAATCTAGCAACAAGGAAAATTGCATGCATGATATCCAGTCTAGTAGTAGTCAAATATAGCAGTCCACCAATCATAGATCTATACTTGCTCTGATCAGCCTTAGGTGAATCATCATATTTGCTCAATTTACAACCAGTCACCATAGGAGTACATACCGGTTTGGAGTCATCCATTCCAAACTTCTTCAACATCTCTTTGACATACTTAGACTGTGAAATGAAAATCCCTTTATCCGTTTGTTTGATCTGTAGCCCAAGAAATAAATTCATCTCCCCAAACATTGACATCTCAAATTATTTAGAAAATTTCTTACACATAGCCTTATTTCCACCAAAGATAATATCATCCACATATACAACTACAATAAAAAAAAATTCTTCCTCAATTTTAAAGTAAAGATTACTATCTACGCAGCCCTTACTGAATCCTTGTTGTATCAAGTACCTGTACAATCTTGCATACAAAGCTCTAGGAGCTTTCTTAAAACCATATAGTGACTTCTTCAATTTACATACCATGCCCAGTTGATCTGACAACTAAAAACCTTTTGATTGTTCCATGTAAACCTCTTCTTCCAATTCTCCATTCAAAAAAGTAGACTTCACATCCATCTGATAGACCTTAAAATATTTATGTGCTACAAATTCCAAAAACATTCTGATAGCTTCCATTCTAGCCACAAGAGAAAAATTCTCCTCAAAGTCTATACCTTCTACTTGTGAGTAACCCTTACACACAAGACTTTCCTTGTTTCTTACAACTCCATTTTCATCCATCTTGTTCCTGAATACCCATTTAGTTCCAATTATGTTCTTGTTTTCCGGTCTAGGGACCAATTCCCAAGTCTGATTTTTCTCTATCGACATAAGTTCTTCTTCCATTTCCTTCATCCAATGCTCATCCTTACATGCTTCACTTACTGATTTAGGTTCAGCTTTAGAAAGTAAGCAAAATTTTAACTTAACTTCAGTAGCTTTGCTTCTTGTCAATACACCCTTCCTCTTATCTCCAATGATCTGATCTTCGAAATGATTCTTCTACACATACTTAAGGGTTTTAGGGCTCTTCTTCGGAGCTTCTTCCTTTTCATTCTTCACTTCTTGTTCATCAACTATTTCTTTTATTTCTCTGCAATCAGGTTCATTTAACACATATCCATCTACTACAATGGAACTCTGCAAGTTCTAAAAAAAATACTTATGAATTTCCATGCTTTTTCAAGTAATAAAAAACCATCTTACATATATAGTCAAAGAGTCATAATAGTAATGTGGCTTTATTTGATGAAAATGATAAGGTAATCATAGACTCTCCTTCGCTAAAAGATCATCACAATAAGGATGAAACTTTTGAAGTTATGCACATTAGATATCCCTTGAAGCGATCTCCTGAGCCAATTCTTATCCTTTATCCACTCTCACAACAACCACAAGTTCAAAATAAACTTGTGCTTATCTTAGAACCACCTACAAGGCAACTAGATAATGATAATATTTTGCAACAACTGAGTTACAATATCATTTCTCACACATACAATACAAGGAACAATAGACAAAAAAAAACCACTCTTGTTTCATTACCATTCCCTCAACCTATCTTGCCTAGTGCCCCTCGTTTGCCTTGACATAATGGAAAGGAGTATGATCTTGTTGAACTAAAGAATACTCCTGCTAAGATATTCGTATGGGATCTTATTCAAGCCTCACCTATTCATCATAACATGCTTCAAAGTGCTTTACAAAAAGTTCCTATTCATTCTAATGTGTAACCAAATGATGTGGCAGCCGAAATTCAAGCTATAACTTCGGTCAACTTAGACATTACTTTCCATCAAGATGAGTTACCTTCACTAGAAGTGCAAAAACAAAATGATTCTTTCATGATAATAGCTAAGATTAATATGTTGAGGATAAAACGAACTCTGATTGACAATGGTTCGACACTTAATGTGTGTAGTGTAAACCTTATTGATAAGATCAGAGTAGACAAAATCCAAATTCAACCTAATTCTTTATCTATTTGTGGGTTTGATAACACAGGGAAACAACCAGTTGGTGTGATCACATTACCTATTACAATTGGAAATGCCACATTGTAAACTACTATCCATGTTATGCCTCATGATCTTTCATATAATCTTCTTTTAGGTAAACCATGGATTCATGAAATGCAAGCAGTGCCTTCTACTCTTTATCATAAAATGAAGTATGTTTATAACAATAAATTTTACATAGTCTAGGCTGATCCTGAACCTGAAATTTGTTTTCACATTGAGAAAGATAAACATTCCTTTGAAAAAATTTACACCAACCATACAAGAGGAACCCTTTCAAGAGAAATAAAAAAGAAAAGTATGATGAAGAAGTTACAAAGTTATTGGAAGATGATTGTGGTTCCTTAAATTTCACACCTACATTCATGGGTGAATATAAGATCACAACAAAAGATTTTGAAAAGGGAAAATAAAAAGTAGTAATTTCAACACACAAATCAACAAAACCCTTGAAAGCATCCACCTCAACCACTTTAGAAGAAGCAAATTACACAAAAAACTTTGATGAAGGTGATTATGAGCAACCACCGAATCTAGAAGAAATGAAAAAGCTTTATGGAAGAGGTTATGAACTTTTGAAAAAACTTGGTTATAGTGGAAAAGGATGTAGTGCTGGAGAACAAGGCATCTATGTCCCTATAGATCCTAACACATGAGAAAATGCTAGTGGTCTTGGTTATTGTCCTATGAAATAAATGAAAGAATCAAAGAAATCCTCGCTTAATATCAATTTCATCACACAAAACACTAATGACTGAAATTTGTTAGATTTTACACCCTCCTATAAAGGAGAGCACAAAATATCACAATCTAAAGAGTCTTGTGTAACTATGACACCTTCTACTAAGAAAAAGATATATTTGTTGCAAAATAAAGGAACATCTTCTACAAGTAACGAAGAGAGTATCTTTTCAAGACTCCTCCAAGATCACTTGAGATCTCTCCCTCCAAGAACATGAAAGAAATAGTACAAAAAGAATTCATTTTGTTCATATCATAGAGTTCATGGTCATTCTACTAATGAATGCAAGGATTTTTAAGTGATAAAATTCTACATCTTAAGGATTGTGGTGCTCTTGTGTTGAAGCACCTAGTTCCTCTAGTTAATACTAATTTTCATCAATCATCTTGGCTCATCCTTGTCTTGCACTAAGTGTGGGAAAGGGGTTAGGTAGCCTTGTCCTTGTATGACTCTTTTTTTTGTCTCTTTTGGCTAGTTGACCGCCTTCCATGTATATATAAGAGCAAGCTTGGGATGTGGACAACATGCCTTAAGTTGGCTCACATGTGATGTGTTGTGTTTAACATTTCATTTTGTAGTTTCATTTGGGAACATATGAATTGGCATAGGGCTTTCCAAATAATCTCTCATGTCTTCTTCTACTTTAAAGCAATTTCTCACAACAATGGTGTTAGCGACCGCTTTAAAGTGGGGGCATACATCGGCACTCATTTTTCACTTTACAATTTTCTTTATTCTTGTGATGCATCCTTTTCTTGGTGATGTCATTGGGTTTTATTTCCTTTGAGAGCGTGATATTTCTTTGAATTTTCCTCTCTTGGAGAAATTATACATGATATACCCTAAGGAGAGACCTTGCACGAACTAAGCAAAATCCCTTGAAAAATAGAAAATCCTTTACAAGCATAAATGTTCATAAGTGCTTAACGCGGCCTATTAGGTCTTGTGAAGCTCGAAGCTTCATTTTGTTGCACCCTATTGAAGCTATTAGAGGGATAGCTTTGATATGGTTAGTATGATGAGAAGCCTAAACAAGGGTGTGACTTTCTTATTGTATGGTGAGAAGCCGATACAAAGGCATGACTTTCTCACTAAGCCCCTCTTTTTGGATACTCACCCAATGCACAGCCTAAAGTTTTGTTGCCTCAAATTGAGTGTGTGTTTTTTTGGAAAAACAATTGAGACCTAGTCCACATCACATTGGATAGAATGTTGAGGCTTGATCCACCCCTTCTGTTTTTTTCTTCTCTTTTCTCTCTTTAAGTCTCTAACATTGTATGTTTGTGTATCTTGTCTTGTTGCTACATATTATACACCTTGTGTGTGTTCCTTTGTGCTTATGTTGGTTTCAGGTAGGATCTTGGATCCTGGGGGCTTGATCACCCACCTTGATCTTTGTCATCCTATACAATCCACATTGGTACACTTGGACCCCTCTTGATGCAAATTTGTCTTGATGTGAATTTGTTTACTTTAGTGTGAGTTTGATGCAAGGTCATCCTCTCACTAAAGTGGGGGCTAAATGTAGTGTAGAAAAATGTACCCCTTTGCATTTTCACACTTGTTTGGGCCCTCCCTATTAAAATTGGGCTTATTTATGCTTTAATTGGTCATATTTTGCATCCACAAGCCTAATAAATTGCATTTTTTTAAGGAGAATCCTGATATTTAATAAATGACACTTCATAATTTAACAATTTTGGCTATGTTTTCCAGATTTAGGGATCTGGGACTCATACTCCCCTTTGGGTGTATGGGTCCTCTCTAGGTCTTGGCCCTGAAATTCAAATGCAACATTAAAAATCACACTTTCCAAAGTATGTGTCCCAGGTTTTAGGGTCTGGGAATCATACGCCTAGCTTGGCGTATGAGTTCCACTTTAATCTAGGATCTATTTTAATTCAAATTCTTGGTGGGATTTTATTATCCTTAGTTTCAATTCTCAAATGTTTGCTTGTAGTGTTGTAATTTCGGTAAATTAAGCATAAACAAGTATAAATACAAGGCTATTTCACTTAGTTTCACCTAGAAATTTTGAGTCAAGTGTCCTAAGATTTCACAAGAGCAATATAGAGTGATTTCAAGGGAATTTAAGAAGGCATTCAAGGTAGATTTGTAGAAGATTATTGCAACAATCAAGATCTATATTATCATGTCAAAGATTTAGTGCATCATGCATGTTTGTGAGCTAATATGTTGATGTAGAATTCAAGATCTAATCAATTGTTCAAGCAATTATCCTATTCGAGTTTCATGATCAAGATCTACACTCATTGAGGCCACTTCATGCTAGTTCTTAGATTTGAAATCCAAGGTTTCAACAAGGTTTGGTGAGTTGTTACATGCATTTTTTCATTCATCATTCCTTCATGCTTTTCTATTTCATTTCAAGGTTTGATTACCAAAATGGGGTTTGACCAAGGTAAACCCCCATTCCCTAACAAAACAACATTTTTGTCTCTTGATGTGTGTTTGCAGATTTAGGTGAATTGGAGCTTGAAGATCCTTTGAATGTAAAGTTGTAAATTTTTTCAAAGTTGTCAAGAATTTGTCATCTTCATGGAAACTCACCTACATGCCAAAATTTAGACTTTCATACCTGAAGATTGGATAGGAAGGAAGCTACAGAAGATCACTAGAGGCTACAAAAGTATCATTCAAACCCTAATAACAAGACTCATACGCCCAACCTAGCGTATTACTCCCAGTATACCCCTTTTTTCCATCTTTTTGTAGATCATGATCAGTCATTAGAAGAATCTAGATTCTACCTAGAAACCTTGTAGTAGGACTCATGTGCCCAACCTGGAATATTAGTCCAAGTATACTTCAAAAACTAGATTTCTAGGGTTTACAGACCTTGTTTTGGCCTCTCCACTCCTCCAAATACTTTTATATTTCATTTGATTTGTCAATCTGATTTCATGCTTTCAAGTTTCTAGGGTTTGTGCATAAGTGTTTGCATTTCTCCCTTTTGAAGCTTCATTTAATGGTGAACCCCCATCCAATTACACTAGGAACCCTCTAGCCATCACTCAATTGAGTCACTTGGTTGAGGGATCTAGATTTCCTAATGAACTAAAGTGTGAAATAGGTCCAATTCCATCTCCCAAAAGGTGGAACCCCTATCCTTTTTCCCTTTTGTTCAATCTTAAATTCAAATTTTAAGCTAAATATCATATTTGGTTCATTTAAACTCTAGAAACCTAATTTTATATTTATTATTTAAGTTTGAACTCTAAAATCATAAGCTTTTATTATTATTTAATTATTTTCCCTAGGTAAACTTGTGGTGGGAGCATTTATTTTCTATCACAACTATATTATGGAAGTATTGTGGAAGGGAATAATTTTGATCTATACTAAAAGAGAATTATCTTGGGGATCCTCCAATCCATACAGGTGATAGAACCCTTCAATATTTAATAATGTAGGTTGAAGGCATAATTGGCCTCATGCAGACAACTAGTGGAGATTTCTAAATTTTAAATAATACCCAAATCAAAGGTCAAAGGAAATTTTTGCCAATAAAAGTAGGGCAACTATTTACCACTTTTTTCTAGGGATGAGATGCAAAATTGTTGTTGACTTTTTGACCATTGAAAAGTGTAACACACAAATTTTTCAACAAATATGAATTCTCTAAGTTTTACCTTTCATGTGAATAAACTAGGTTCATTTCCCAAAGCAATAATTTTTTTCTTTAAAAGAGAGATTTAATAAGCATCAATAACACAACAATATTTCCATACATTGTTTCTTTCATAATAAAGATATTTACATGCTTCTAAGATAGATTACAAATGAAACATATATATAGCTTCTCAAAGCTTCCTTCGATAATATCAACAATAGTTGTACATTGATCCAAGAAGATTCCCTCAAACCTTGGTTGTCAATTGTGGAGGAGAAGCATCACTCAAGCACTTTTCTTCCATCCACGGACTCTTATGTGGTTCCCCACACATCTATCATATATGGTGAGATGGCCCTACCCTTCGATGAAGGAGTTGGTTTGATAACCTCACAACTTTCACCTTTCTGAACTCAGTGTTGTGTCGTACATGACTAGAACTTGAATACATCCTATCTTGTATGTCAATCATGGACTAGCATGCATAAAATGATCACACTAAAATTGATAGCCTAATTGTTAAAAGATTAATCTTTACTTGGAAAAGGTTATTCTTTAATTGTAATTATTTATTTTTTAATTCTTTTTTAGACACCTCCTTAAGAGGCTTTTGACAAATTGCACACACATAGATGAATGGTAGCATTCATTGAGCTTGGAGTTACTTTCTAATTCTAACTCCTCTTCTCATCTCTATACATTGAGGTGTCTCTCCTCTCATTCTTCATTCAAGCAAGAAAGCTTAAGGCTTAAGTGCGCTCTCTCTTTGTATCATTCTTAGGCATTTTTCCTCCATTCATAATATTGGGGTTTTTTCTTGTTTTTTCCCCTTATCAAAATCTTGTGTCTCCTTTGCATTTGGTGGTGCTTGGTTTGACTACTCTCTCTTTGGTAATATTTTTCCTTCAAACAATGCTCATTGATTAGTTATTTCCTTTGCTCAATTTATTTTTCCTTTCATGGTATCAGAGCTTGGTATTATTAATCTTCTGTGAGGTACATTGTTGAAGGTTTACCAAGTTTTAAAGGCACACCATTGGAGGCACTCTAAGAGAGGAGGAGAAGAGCCAAAAGTTTAATCTTGCTTCTGGTCTAATATTTTTTTTCCAACCCTTGTGTAGGGTTTTTTTAATCTAAAAGATTTCTAAGTATTTTTTGTTTTCAAATTTCAAAGCTATATAATTTACATGCATGTTTATATTTATGCAATTTTTTAGAAAATTTCAAATAAAGGGGCTATAGTTCAAACTTTTAAATTTTCAAAAAAATTACATGTTATAATTTTTTTTATTTATCTTTTTTTAACAAATCTACATATTAAATCTGTAAAAATTATTTTCCTTTCAAATCTGTATAATTAAAAAAATCATTTAAATTTGCATGTACAATATTTTAAAAATCATTATTTTTGCATGTTATATTCAAATTTGCATGAACAATTTTTTATTTAGAAAAATCTATTTTTTTGGACATATATAATATCTATTTTGTTTTAAAAAAAATCTAAAAAAAAATCAACAATACTAAATAATCAAAAATAGAAAGTTGGAAAAAAGGCTTCAACCTTCTATTATTTTGTTTTATAAATCTTTAAAATCAATTTTTAAAGTTAAAAAATCAAATCTTTTTTAAAGATTAATCTTTGCCTTTTTTTAATAAAACCTTTAAATTCTCTCATCCATAGGAAAAGCTCACCCACTTAGTTTTAGAAAGTTTCATTTTCTTTGCATTTTAAAAGTTTCTTTTATAATCTTTAAATCATTATTTTTCCTAAATTTAAGCCTATTTTCTTTTGGAAGTATAAAGTTTTTAATAAAAAAATTCAAGTTAGATTTAAAGTTTAGTAAAAACATTTGTTAATCTTATTAAAATATTTATTAATTTAATATTATTTGTTAGTTTTTTCAAATAATTTAAATCAGATTTCTTTTTTCAAAATTATAAATTTCTTTTAAAAAAATAAGTCTCTATTTTTTCCTTTTTATTTTACTTAAGGAGGGAGAATTTTTCTTTGAAGCTTAAGTTGTAAAGTATTTCTTTTAGTAAAGTTTTTTTTGTGTAATTAAATTTATTTACAATGTCTACTTTAATCCCTCAAATTAAGTTGAATTCTTCTAACTATCATTCTTGGAAAACTCATATCTTTTTTATTTTTTATTTTAAACATCTTTTGGATGTTGCTATGGATTCCAAATTGGAACTAGATCCGTCTACATCTAAAGATGAACAAGAAAAATGGAGGCTCAAAAATGAGGAAGCCCTTGGCTTCATAGGTATTTCCATGTCACCTAAACTATATGTTCACATTGGGACATGCACAAAAGCTTATGAAGCATGGGACAAACTCAAGACTATTTATGATAGTTCAAATGAATCTAGAAAGATTCAACTTCAAGACCAACTTGAGGATCTAAGGTATTCTGATTTCAAATCTATGGAGGATTTTCTATTAAAATTTGATGCTTTGAATAGTCAATTGCATGGTTTAGGAGTAAAATTAGAAGATCTTCGATTAATTCATGTTATTCTTAAAAAATGTCTTCCTAGGAAATTTCAGCAATTTATTACTAATATTCATTCTTAATTAGCTATTCCTTCTTTAGCTACTCAATTAACTTATGATATTTTTCACAATTTATTAAGACAAGAAGAAGCTAAGTTAATTCAATTTGAAAATCTTAAGTCTAATGAACATGATTTTTTTTCTAATCCTAAGCAAAATTTTAAGCATCATTCTAAACAACATTATCATACTAAACCTCATTATAATAATGGCAATGATCCTAGAAAGTTCAACTCTTCGAAGAGACCTCATTGCACTTATTGTAATAAGGATGGTCATTGGAAAAATACTTGTTTTAAGAAGCAAAATGAGAAAAATCCTATCAAGCAAAATAATCAACAACAAAATAAGTCTCAAAATCATAAGTTTCAAAACAATGCAAATCAATCTAGACGTGCTTTTACTTGTGGTTATAATATTTCTCAACCTCTTGAATGGGTTATTGATTCAGGTGCATCTCAGCATGTTACTTCACATAAAGAATTTTTTGAGTCTATGCAACCTGATATGTCTAATGTTCCTCT
Organism: Sequoia sempervirens; assembly: GCA_007258455.2. NCBI lineage: Eukaryota > Viridiplantae > Streptophyta > Pinopsida > Cupressales > Cupressaceae > Sequoia > Sequoia sempervirens. Next base: position 587,422,241 of record VDFB02000015.1, on the reverse strand, counting down.
TCAACTTGCTAATAATCATACTTGTAAAGTAGAAGCAATTGGTGATGTGAATGTTCCTAATGGTAAATTGCATGATGTTTTATATGTTCCTGAATTAAAGACTAATTTGCTTTCAGTTGCTAAGCTTTGTCAAGATTATAAAATAGAATTTTACAAAGATATGTGTTATGTTATTGATCCAAAACAAAACAAGTTCATTGCTAATGCTCAATTAGACAATGATAATTTTTTCAAATTTTATGACTTTGCTCAATCTAGATGCTCTTTAATATCTACCATTGATTTTAATGTTTGGCATGAAAGACTTGGTCATATAAATGCTAATAATATTGCTTTAATGCAAAAGATTAAAATGGTAGATGGATTTCCTAGTATTGTTCCATCTAAAATTGTATGCACATGATGCATGAGTGGTAAGATGCATAGGGAGCCCTTTCCACATGGTCAATCATGGAGGGCAACTCAGAAGTTGCACCTAGTTCATAGTGACCTTTTGGGACCCATGGAGAATAACTCCATCGAAGGATCAAGGTATGCTCTTACTTTTGTTGATGATTATTCTAGAATAACTTGGATCTATTTTCTTCATAGTAAGGATCAAGTTCTTGATATATTTTCTGAATTTCATAAATTTGTTGAAAGGCAATCTGGTTTTAAACTTAAAATTCTTAGAACTGATAATGGTAAAGAATATGTGAACAATGATTTTAATAGTTATATGAAATCATTTGGTATTAAGCATGATCTAACTATTCCCTATACACCTCAACAAAATGGTGTAGCAGAAAGGAAGCATAGAACTATTGTTGAAATGGCTAGATGTATGTTACATGCTAAAAATATGTCTTATAAATTTTGGGTTGAAGCTATGTTTTGTGCTACTTACATTATTAATAGGACTCCAACTAAAGCTTTAAAGGATATAACTTCTGAAGAAGCTTGGTCTGGTAGGAAGCCCAATCTTATGCATTTAAGAATTTTTGGTTCAATTTCTTATATTCACAAACCTAAACAAAAGAGGGAAAAATTAGATCCTAAATTTTCTTATCATATTTTTGTTGGTTATGATGAACATTCTAAAGCTTATAGAGTTTATAATCCTCTTACAAACAAAGTTAAAGTTGTTAGAGATGTATGCATTGCTAAAAATGGTGTTCATGATTGTTCTAAAGTGCATTATATTGAATCTTCTCAAAATAAAGTTATTGTTGTGGAGGATAATCCTCAAGTTGAATCTTCTCTTAACCCTCCTAATGCATCTCTTACTCATAGTGATAGTGATGATGAAAATGTTGAAATTTCTCCTCATGATTCTTCTTCTAGTGATGATACTACTACATCTAAAAGAAAGCCTAAATGGTTTACTAAACTTATGCAAGAAAGTGAAGATATTTTAGCTAGAATGAATCAATCTAGAAAGGTAAATTATTGTAATTATGCTTTGATGTCTAGCGTTATGCATTCAAATGATCCTCAAACATATGAAAAATCTAAAGATCAACCTCATTGACAAAAGGCTATGCAAGAAGAATATGATACTTTAATTTCTAATAAAACTTGGGATTTAGCTCCCTTACCTCAAGGTAAGAATCTTGTTTCATGAAAATGGTTGTATAAAACTAAGGTTAATGCAAATAATGAAGTTAGCAATTTTAAAGCTAGATTAGTTGCTAGGGGCTTCTCTCAAGTTGAAGGTTTAGATTATAATGAAACATTTGCTCTGGTAGCTAAGATGCCAACTATTAAATTAGTTATTGCTTTAGCTTCTCATATGCATTGGCCTATTCATCAAATGGATGTTAAAAGTGCATTTTTAAATGGTGACTTACATGAAGAAATTTATATGTCTCAACCTTTGGGTTTCATTAAGGTAATGAACATCTTGTTTGCAAATTGAAGAAATTAATTTTTCCACCATTTGATCCCATCTTGTTATTTTCTCTTTTCCTCTTCTATTTCTTTCCAACTGGACTTCTTTCCACCATATGCTAGCATGGCCTTTCAATTTGGCATTTGCAAATTTGATCCTATCTGGGTCTTCTATTTCCTCATACTCAAAATACTCTTGCATGTCATTGATCCAATCGATCAACTCCTTTGGATTTAGGTTTCCAGAAAAATTAGAAACTTCTATCTTTGGCCTCTTTCCAATCTTGGAAATGGCCCTAATCAGTTTGACTTCTCCAGGATCCATTGCATCCTGTGCTTCCTCTTCAAATGGCTCCTCATCTTTAGCCTCATGCTCACTTTCATCTCTTCTTCTGACATCAGCTCTCCTACGCAGCTCCTCTTGCAGTGCTTGAACTTGTCTCTGGAGGGCTCTAAAACCCTCTTCTGTTACCCCAACATTTCTCCCACCACGGTTTCTTCGTGGAGGCATCTTTTCTCACAGACCCACAACCACAAGTCCTAGTGCAAACTACCTCACGTTCGGCGATCTGTTTACACACTCAGGAAAACTCGCTCTAATACCACTTGATGAAGGGTACTCCCCTTACAATCTAAAACTCACAAAAACAACATATAATGGCACAAACAAAATGCAAGAAGGAAAGCAAATATTTCCTATTATCACTGAAATGAAAATGAAATTACAACATTATATTTGCCATCACATGGGCTTTCTGATTACATAAATCTGCAAATCGGAGCCACCATCTACTCTGCTCTAGCCTCTTCTCTATAGTCCCCCTTTACATCCTTTATTTGGAAGGTGTAACCGCCCTAGAATCTTCTAGAAAGTGTAACTTCCTTAGGAAGATATTTTGAAATTTTATTAATTTTGATCTGACCGTCGGATTTTCTATTATAATACCTTTTCGGAAAGGTCTCGAGAAATATTGTGCCAAAAAGTAGGGAATAAGGGCCAACTACTTTTGTTTTCCACTAATTTTCAGGCCCATCCGGAGCCTCTAAGTGCCTCAAAATTGACCCCGAAGATTTTACTAGGAATTTTGGAAATTAAAATTTTAATCTCTCAAATGACATGGTATTGAAGTGATTTCTTCTCCATTGGCTTCAATTTACCATTTTGGAGGTCTGTGTAAGATTTCATGTCTAACTGTGCATAAATGCAAACTTACTAAAATAGTAACCCTACCAAATTTAGCCCTTATTGAAAAGAAACAACACTTTTTTTTTGGGTGATGTAAGATTGCTCTTACACCCTGGATGCTCATGCATCATGATCCTACTTTGTATAGGCAATTAGTTGGTAGTTTGAATTATTTAACACTTAGTAGACCTGATATTTCCTATAGTGTTGGTTTAGTTTCAAGATATATGTCTAAACCACAACAAACTCATTTTAAAGTTGCAAAAAGAATTTTAAGATATGTTAAAGGTACTCTTAATCTTGGTCTTTTTTATGATGCAAACTGTGATTTTTCTTTAAAGGGTTATACTGATTCAGATTTAGGAGGTGATCCAAAGATGGGAGATCCACTTGTGGTTATTGTTTCTTTGTTGGATCAGGAGAAATCTCATGGAATAGTAAGAAACAACAATCTACTTCTCTTTGTTCTACCGAAGCTGAATATAAAGGTTGTGCAAATGCATCCAGAGAAGCATTATGGTTAAGAAGATTACTTGAAGAATTGGGTCTACCTCAAATGGATCCCAATCCTTTATATTGTGATAATCAAAGTGTCATTGCTTTAGCCAAGAATCCAATTTTTCATGCAAGGACCAAGCACATTTCTCTTCAAAATCACTTCATTAGCGAGCACATTAAAGACAAGAAAATTTCTCTTTTGTATTGTAAAGGTGAATATCAAGTGGCAGATATTCTCACTAAGGCTCTTGGTAAAGATAAATTTCTCTTCCATTGTAAAAATATATGATTACAACCCATTGAAGGGTTTGATGTAAACTCCCCAAGTAAAGCTTAAGGGGGGGTGTTAGAAGATTAATCTTTACTTGGTAAAGGTTATTCTTTAATTGTAATTATTTATTTTTTAATTCTTTTTTAGACACCTCCTTAAGAGGCTTTTGACAACTTGCACACACATAGATGAATGGTGGCATTCATTGAGTTTGGAGTTACTTTCTAAGTCTAACTCATCTTCTCACCTCTATATATTGAGGTGCCTCTCCTCTCATTCTTCATTCAAGCAAGCAATCTTAAGGCTTAAGTGCTCTCTCTCTTTGTATCATTCTTAGGCATTTTGCTTCCATTCATAATATTGGGGCTTTTTCTTGTTTTGTCCCCTTATCAAATTCTTGTGTCTCCTTTTCATTTGGTGGTGCTTGGTTTGACTACTCTCTTTGGTAATATTTTTCCTTCAAACAATGCTCATTGATTAGTTCTTTCCTTTTCTCAATTTATTTTTCCTTTTAGTAACCAGTGGCACATTACACTACTTTGGCCAAAGTTTCATATAAAAAGTCATCCTAGAACACATACACTTCCCTAGTTCGATTTGTCTCAAGATAATTTGCACACTATGCATAGGTAATCCCTTCATGAGGTAATCTTTAACCACAGGAACAACCTATTCCCCTTATGTTTATTACATATCCTTTAAACACATTCCTACACATAAGCTAACCTTATCATAAGGTTATCTATTTCCATGAGTAACCCATGTTCTACCTCTTGTTTGGTTCCACAAAATAATTGCAACAAATAACTTCTTAGATAATAGTGCTTATTTGATTCCTAGTATTTTATACTAGAGTACACAATCACTCCTTAATATGGAGTATGTACAAACAACATCTTGCAATCACAATGATAAAGAGGAAATAGACTTTTTACTTCAAGAATGATTTGGAAATCTTTCCCTATACTAGCAATTCTAGGATTCTCATGCAAAACGACAATAACATTCAGTCTTTTCAAATGATAAAACTTAAAAGAGTAGACTACATGCATGTAAATGCTTTATTTCCAATTGACAGACTAGTTTACTACTTTGTTGCTTCCAAAATCAGCTTCTCTTAATACTCAACTCTCTCACAAAGTATCCCACAATAACTCTCTTACTCTAACCTCACAAATACTCTCAGCTCATAAAATGAATAACTCAAATGGAAAAAAAAAACATTAAGAAAGAATCAATGGAGTCCAAATGAGAGAAATAGCTCACCTATTTATACAAAAATATGAGACAAGAATGCCTATAGGTTAGCTAAACAAGTTGACACCTCTCTGTAAAAGAATTCTACTTAGCTCATTCAAGAAGAAGGTGACAACGATTTAATTAATTACTTAGCCTATTTGAACATAGATCGACCTCTTATTGAGCCAACAATGGTTTGAACGATTCATATAAGCACATGATTATTAACAGTGAATCAACTTGCAACTTCAAAATTCTATTTGGTTTAAATGAAAATTCATAATTTGGCACCACCAAATCAACTCATTCACTATTAATTTGGCCGCTTCTTTTACTTGAAATAATAAGTCAAGTTCTAGTTTCTACGTTTAAAGCATCAGACTTGGTCTCCATTTTACTCATAACACTTTGTAAAAGTGTCGACTCAATAAATGCCTATATATCGACTTAACATGCGTGTGTTATCAACTATTGTTTATAGGCTTTGTTTCATACTCTATTTCATGCGTTGAGTTCATAACACATGGCACGGGTTTAATAAGCATATATTTGCATGTTCAAACAACGCTTTGATACTTTATTGATATATGTGCTATTCCATGTCACTGCTATTTACTTGAGTGCTTAATAAAGAATATAAAATTATATATATATATTATATATATGTATATATATTCATTAGCATCAATGACAATAATAAATCATTTAATATCTGCATGCATATTTCATGCTATCATATATAATATCATCATTGTATGTATATACTTATATACATATGTACATATACATACATGTATTGATATACGTGTATGGATGTTCCATTTTGTCGTTTACATACACATATTTCAATATGTGTATATACGCATATATTATATATATACGGGTGATCCCACAATACTAGTGATTTGTGACAAACTAGTGAGGAATTTGAAGATGATGCAAACTAGTGATTTGTGACATTTTGTTGTAGATTCTAAATATATTTTTTTCAACATTTTTGGAATTAGATTGCACTTCTTTTTCCATCTCCTTCGAAAACTAGTTTTTAACAGTATACACCATTTTTAAAGAGTGATGTTATTAGCTAACACAACTTTTTTTCTATGAAGGATAAAATTCTAATTTTTTTGAATTTAGATTTGTAACTATGATATTTAGTGCATGGAATTGGTTTCATAGCATTTCATTGAATATTTTTTCATAATTAAGTTTCAAATTCAAACCAATTACAATTTAGACATGATTCACTAGCTAAAGCATAACTTTTTTTGTATGTATTGAAATTCATTTTTTTTTGTTGGATCAGGGACATCAATATCTAGTGCACTAATATTTTTCAAATTTCTTTTTGATAATCTGCTATGTTTCCGCATGTGTAGAACAGAGAGATTTATTTTCGGTGAAAACCTATGTTTAATCAAACTAAAAAAAATACATATTAAAATTATATTTGGTGGATAGCTCGTTCAAAGGACTACCATCATCTAGTTGGGTTTGTGAAGTCTCCTCCATTTTCATCCTCAGCCTGAGCTTTGAAGGGGAAATTTTTGTAGAAATTTGGTGCAAGAGGGGGAGAAGGGGGAAAAAGGGGAGTTCACTGGAACCCCCTTCGAGTGAACCCCCCTTAACCTTTTGAACAAAGGGGGGTTTGCTTGAAGGGGGGTTCAAGCGAACCCCCCTTTTTTCAATTTTTTTTTTTTTTTCCATTATGGAAAATGTGAGAATGTGTGTCCCATCATTGAATAGTGTTTGCTCAAAGGGTGGTTTGAGTGAATCCCCTTTTGGGTTCACTCGGACCCTAAGTTTGTTCGAACCCCCCAAAACCCAAAATTTTCTTTATGGGGGTGTTTTTTTCAATTTTCCTTCCTCGATGGAATTGTAAACCAGTTTTGTGGGATCACCCATACATTACTTATACAATCATTCACATATATTTATAAACCTATCGATAATAGTATATACATTTGACGTGTATATCCATATACATATATAAGTCTATTTGTCTATCTGATACTCTCATGCCCATGACCATGCAACCTGTCTATCACATGAACAAACAATATTATGGATTGACTTACCAATATCTGAAACAATAACTAGACTTAACCATTCTTTATGTGAGTGTGTGTGTGAGTTCAATTTAGGCTTTGTTAAGGGTTTCAAGACAAAATCCCTCTCCTGAGTGATACTTGTCCTCCTTTCGGAGGCTTGATCCCTACATCTACATCCAACTCAATGCATTCGCAATAGTAGTTAGATATATATCAAATTCAATAAAAATCCTTTCCACATATTCATTTTAATATAGCATGAATCATTCATTCATTTATTTCCAAATGATACAATCAAACAAAGTACATGCACATGATTTCTAATCAAAATTGCAAATAAATTCATATATTCAATATTTTAACCACTCATAGTAATAGTAAATAGGTAAATGCACAATGGGGTGTAACATATACCCCCCCTTGTGAATCATTATCCCCGATGGTTTTATGTAGCAACACAGAATAATCAAAACAAACACAACATTTTTTTTCAAGCATTAACAAAAGCATGTAAGACATGTGGAAATTTCTACTCAATTTATGCATATTGGTCCCATTGGACTTTTCACTACAAAACCTCCCTATTACGTAAGTGAAGCTTACATGTTCCAAGCACCCTGAGAGGCTTGATGGTAACCACTATGGGGTCCTATACCTGCAAAGCATTCCAGTCAATTACATGATTATCACCTGGTATATACTTCTGTAGGTATGAGACGTGAAAGATATTATGCATTCGAGCAAGAGTCGGTGGCAATGCAATTTGGTAAGCAAGAAGATTTACTCCCTCAAGGACCTGAAAATGACCTACATAGCGTGAGGCTAGTTTGGATGAATTTCCAAACTTGATAGCACTTTTATAAGGCTTTACCCTTAACAACACTTTCTCACCTACAACAAAGTCCCTAGGTACCCTTTTAGAATCAACATAGTTTTTTTACCTATCATTGTCTTCAGCGAGTCTTTGCTTAATAACTCCAACTTTTTCCTCCATTTTTGAAAACATCTCAAGCCCAAGAATCACCCTATCCTCAAGTTTATCCCAACTTATAGGGGTTCGACACTTTCAACCATAAAATGTGGTGCAGCCACGATAGGAGGGTCCTCAAAGAGAACAGGTTGGACCGTGCAGCAAGAGTTACACAATAGAAGCAACACGGAATATAGAGGAAAATTCATATTCAAACATTCTTATTATCAAAAACTTCAATTACAAATAGCTAGCAACATACAGGTTTACAGATTGGGCTCATAGGCCTGACATAACATGTTCAACATACAATATTCCTATATGATCCTTAATGCGAGCTGAAATCTAACATCTCAAATCTAATATTCATCTACTACTTTTCTAATGATCTATTACAATGATTTATATCACATCTTGAGATCTAGAATCATCTGTGTCGGCCAAAGATCATTACAATCTCTAATGAAAGAAAATGTAACGTGTGCATGAATAGGTCGGCCTCAAATTTGAATTACTCCTCAGTGAATGCATAGGATGAAGTGTGGACCTATAATTAAGGTTAGGGACACTCCATGGAACAATTTGAATCACACTGTCAAGATCCGCAAGTTACGGGAAAGATCCACAAGTGATCAAACTAGTCGTTAGTTTAGAGAATTATTCTAGTGCTAGTTCAAGAAACTGCCATTAAATCCGGAAGCGATAACCTGCCGAAAAAAAATCCAATCACGCTCAAATCTTGGAATAATGAAATGAACATGTCCACAATGAAAATATAGATCCACAAGGTCTCGTGATCAAATATGACAAAATGTTGAATCTACCAACTTGAACTGAACAAGAACTAAAACAAGGAAAAAATGAAATGAAAATATTTTTGGTTGATGCAGGATTACCAAGAACCAAGGATGCTCTTGCATCAGACATCCAGGGTTGATGAAAAGTGAGTCCCTCACTTTACTAGGGCTAAAGGAAAACCAATACGATCTACCTCAGCCTAGGAAATCCAAGAAGAATCCTCCACTGGTTTGCCTTTCCATTTCACAAGATATTCTTTGTACTGTCTTCCACACATTTTCTTCCCATCTCTGGTATCCAAAATTTCTTCTATCTCATCTAACTATTATTTAGGAAATTGTTTCTCCAATTCTAATTTACTGTTTTCATTGAATTATGCTTCATGGTATTGATGTAGATCTGCAATGTTGAATATAGGTGATATACCTACGCCATCCGACAACTCTACTTCATATGCATTTCCTAAGTCAAATTTCTTTAAAACCTTACAGGGTCCAAACTTCCTCATCTTGAGCTTATTGTATGTGCCAACTGGAAATCTTTCCTTTCTCAAATACACCATCACTTCATCTCCAACTTTGAACTCCTTATGTCTCCTCTTTTCATTTGCTCACATCTTATACTTCTGGTTCATATCTTCCAATTGTTGCTTTACTTGAGTATGTACTTTCTTCATATGTTTTGTAAATTCTTCTGCTTCTGCACTCCTTTTATCTTCCTTACTAATGTCTCTCAACTCTGATATACCTCTAGGATGAACTCCAATAACAATCTCAAAAGGTGTTTTTCTGGTACTCCTGTTCACTGAATTATTGTAAGCAAACTCTGCTTGTGCAAGGACTAATTCCCAACTTTTGGTCTTCTCTCCAACCAAACATCTCAGCAAATTCCCCAATCTCTTGTTTACTACCTCGGTCTGTCCATCCGTCTATGGGTGAAAAGTAGAACTGAACTTTAAATCTGTCTTTAACTTCTTCCAAAGTGTCCTCCAAAAGTAACCAACAAACTTTGTATCCCGGTCTGAAACAATACTCCTAGTTAATCCATGTAATACGACCACTTCCTTGAAAAAAATTTTTGCTACATGTACTGCATCTTTCATCTTCTTACAAGGTATGAAATGTGTCATTTTAGAAAATCTATACACCACCACAAATATAGAATCATTACCTCTTTGTGTCTTCGACAAGCCAAGTATGAAATTCATGCTGATATCCTCCCAAGGTCTCTTTGGAACTATCAAAGGCTTATACAATCCAACATTCTGACTACTCCCTTTTGCTACTTGAAAAACTCTGCAACTCTACACAAATTTCCTAACATCCTTATGAATCTATGGCCAAAAGTATTTCTCATTCACCAATGTTATTGTCTTATCAATTCCAAAGTGTCTTTCCAATCCTCCACTATGTTTTTCTCTCACCAAGCTATCCCTCATTGAACTTTAGGGTATACACAATTGACAATTGATTCCCTCTGAATAACATATCCTCCCGAATGAAGTAATCCAACCACTGACTCCTATCCTCTAAGACTGGTTCTTTACAAGCTCTCCAAGGTTTTGCAAAATTCAGGTCTTCCTCATACAATTTCTTCAATTCATCAAAGCCTAATACCTCCACTCTCATCTCTGTCAGTAAATTCCTTCTCCTACTCAAAGCATCAGCAACTCTACTTGACTTTCCACTCCTATGTTTCAAAATAAAAGTATAACTCTGCAAGAATTCCACCCATCTCATGTGTCTCTGATTCAACTTACCCTGACTACTCAAATACTGCAATGCCTAATGATTTGTATACAAAACAAACTACTTAGGCAACAAGTAATGTCTCCACTTCTTCAAGGCTTGGACTATGGCATAAAACTCCTGATCATACATTGAATACCTTCTCCTGGCATCATTCAATTTCTCACTGAAATAAGCTACTGGTCTTCCTTCTTGACTTAGTACTACTCCAATTGCATTTCCACTTGCATCACAGTCTACCTGAAATACCTTATTAAAGTCTAGTAAAGCCAACACTGGTTGCTCAGTCACCTTCTATTTCAACAACTCAAAACTCCAGTCTGCTCCAGATGTCCACCTAAAGTCTTTCTTATCCCCTCTCATTATTTCTGTCATAGGACTGAAAATAGAACTGAAATTCCTAATGAGCTTCTGGTAGAAACTAGCCAATCCATGAAATGATCTTACCTCTCTAATGCTTTCCAGTGTAGGCCATTCCACAATTTCTCTTACCTTCTCAAGTTCCATCTTCAATCCATCCACATATATCACAAATCCCAGATATACCAATTCTTCCTTCATGAAACTACACTTCTTAATGTTTATCAGCAACTGCTCTTCTCTCAACCTCTACAAAACTTTTATTATATGCAACAAATGTTCTTCTCTAGTTTTACTGAAAATCAAGATGTCATCCAAATAAACAATCACAAACTTACTCAAGAATTTCTTCAATACCTCATTCATTAGCCTCATGAAAGTACTTGGTGCATTTGTTAGTCCAAAAGGCATCACCAACCACTCATACAATCCTTCATTTGTCTTGAATGTTGTCTTCCACTCATCCCCTTCTCTGATTTTGATATGATGATATCCACTCTTCAAATCTATCTTTGTAAAGTATTTAGCTCCACTCAAACAATCGATAATGTCATCCATTAGGGGCAAAGGAAATCTATACTGCTCTAGAGTATGTACACATTCTCCATTCTCCATCCTTTTTAGGTGCTAACACAATAGGTATCGCACAAGGACTTAAGCTTTCTCTGATCAAACCCTTCCTTAACAACTCTTGCACTTGTCTATTCAATTATTCATTCTCTGCAGGTGTCATCCAGTGTGTTACTTTATTAGGAAAACTAACTCCAGGAATCAAATCCATGCAATGACTAATACTCCTCACAGGTGGCAATCCATCAGGTACATTATCTGAAATGATCTCCTCATATTTTGTCAGCAACTCCTTTATCTCTTATGGTTGTTCTTCTACATGCTTCAAGTCTTCAGCCTTCTTAGGAACCAAGGCATAGCACATGTTCTCATGTCTCATTCCATCCAGAAATATCCTTCTATCAACCAAACAAACTCTAGCACTCGTACAAACCTCAACTTTAGGAACATCCTCCAATGGCAACAAAGTCTTCTTCATCCCATTAGCAACAATGGTATATGTGTTCTTTCCATCATGAATAGCATGTCTATCATACTACCAAGGCCTTCCCAAAAAAACATGGCATACATCCATAGGCATGATACCACACAAAACCTCATCATGATAATTTCCTATCTTCAATTTCACCAAATAGTATTCACTTACTAGTATCTTATGCTCATCTTGAATCCATGCTATCTGATAGGGTTTCGGGTGTTTCAATATTTCCAACTTCAATTTGGTCACCATCTCTTCAAAAACCAAGTTCTTAGAGCTTCCACTGTCAACTATCACTCTGCAACATTTACCATCTACCTTGCATCTGGTCTAAAACAAATTCTTTCTCTGCAACGGTTCCTGCTCCATCTCACTTTGACACAACACTCTTTTGTTCACCAACACTTCTCCCTCTTCCGATTTGTTAGATGATCTGGCATGATCTTCCTCAACAAAGGTTGTTCTTCTACTGTTCTTTGTCTTTTTGTTTGTCTCTCCCTAATTACATTCAAATGCTCTATGTCCTTCTCCACCACACTTAAAACAAGTTCCCTTGAATACTCTTTTCTCTTGTCCTCTATCATCTTTTCTATAACCTTCATTCTGATAACCACCATATCCACCTCTCTGGTAAGAGTTTCCATCATCTCTACGGTATGAATTATCATCCTTACTAACTTCCTTATCTTTATTCTGATTTTCAAAAGATCCTCTTCCTCCTCCAGTAAAAAAAATTCCTTTATGAAATCTTCCACCTCTTCCTCTTTGTCTCTACTCATATCTTTTATTCAACTTCTCTTCTGATTTTAGGGCACATTGATATGCCTCCTCCACACTCAGAAACTTGATCAAACTAATCTCATCCTATATAGACAACCTCAAGCCATTCACATATCTGGCTACTTGCTCGACCTCATCCTCTGAATGTTTGAATCTGATATTCAACTTGTATAATTCCTCAGTATACTTTGTCACACTTAACTCCTTCTACTTCAAATTATGCAACTTCTGGAACAAACTGATATGATAATTTGCGGGCATAAACTTCATCTTCAACTTATTCACCATCTGATCCCATGATTTTATCTTCTCCTTTCCTCTTCTTTTCCTATCTGTCTGCAAATGTTCCCACCAAAGGGATGCATGTCCTTTCAAATTTGTACAATCAAATTTCACCTTCTTATCTTCGGTGGTACCTTCAAAATAAAAATAATTCTCCATCTCTATTATCCAATCAAGCAATTCATCTGAATCCAACTTACCACTATAATTTGGTGGATTGAAATGTGGTCTATTATTTACCCTAGTTAGGGCTCTTATGAACCTCTCTTTTCCCTGATCCAAGCTAGGTTGATTTTCTCTTTCCCTTTCTTCATGTTCTTCTACCTCTTCATCACTCACATCATCAACTAGTCGACCTCTCCTCTGGTCCATTTCGATTGCTTCTAATCTAGCAACAATTCCTCTCAACATCTCCATTATAGCTGGGTATGCATTTCCACACGCTCCATTCCCTCTACCATTTCTTCTTCTCACCATCTTTACACAAGTCCTTTGCAGCTGCAGGTCAGATCCTTAGTCCACTACCCCACAAAAAATCTTCAACAGAACTCTAAAAACTCTGATGATCTCTCATGGAACGAACCTCACTCTAATACCAATCTGGTGCAACCATGGTAGGAGGGTCCTCAAAGAGAATAGTCCAAACCGTGTAGCAAGAGTTACACAACAGAAGTAACACGAAATATGGAGGCAAATGCAAATTCAAACATTCTTATTATCAGAAACTTCAATTACATATAGCTGGCAACATCCAGGTTTATAGATTGGGCTCACATGCCTGACATAACATGTTCGACATACAATATTCCTATATGCTCCTTAATGTGAGCTGAAATCTAACATCTCAAATCTAATATTCATCTACTACTTTTCTAATGATCTATTACAATGATTTATATCACATCTTGAGATCTAGAATCATCTACGTCAGCCAAAGATCATTACAATCTCCAATGAAAGAAAATGTAATGTGTGCATGAATAGGTCAGCCTCATATTTGAATTACTCCTCAGTGAATGCATAGGATGAAGTGTGGACCTATAATTAAGGTCAAGGAAACTCCACAAAACAATTTGAATCACAACGTCAAGATCCGCAAGTTACGGGAAAGATCCACAAGTAATCAAACTAGTCGTTAGATTAGAAAATTATTCTAGTGTCGGTTCAAGAAACTGCCATTAAATCCGGAAGCAATAACTTTCCAAAAAAAGATCCAATTGCACTCAAATCTTGGAATAAGGAAAATGAACATGTCCACGATGCAAATATAGATCCACAGGATCTGGTGAGCAAATATGACGAAATGTTGAATCTGCCAACTTGAACTAAACAAGAACTTAAACAAGGACAAATTGAAATGAAAATATTTTTGGTTGATGCAGGATTGCCAAAAACCAAGGATGCTCCTACATCAAAATGCTTCGAAAGGAGCCATCTTAATTGCAGAATGGTAGGAATTATTGTAAGTGAATTCCACCAAAGGAAACTAATATTCCCACTTGTATTGTTGATCCATGCAATACATACGTAGTAGTTCTTCTAATACTTGGTTTACACTTTTCGTTTGACCATTCATTTCTAGATGATATGTTGAACTTATATTTAGCTAAGTTCCAAGTGCAAAAAATAAGGTTTTCCAAAACCTAGAAGTTACACGTGCATCCCTATCCGAAATAATTTTCTCAAGAACACCATGCAACCTAAACACTTCTTGAATTAATTTGTTAGCTATAACAGGAGCTCCATCCATCAAATTCCCTGGTATGAAATGTGCTACCTTTGTAAGCTTTTCCACTACCACAAGAATGGTATTGTGCTTATTCCTTGACATAGGTAATCCTTGCACAAAGTACATACTAATGACTTACCATACTTTTAGAAACATCATGTGGATACAATAGTCCCTCAGGGTGATAGTGTTCAACCTTCACTCTTTGACATTCTAGGCATCTAGCCACAAATCTTGCACAACATCTCCCTTCATCCCTTTCCAAAAATATAATGTCTTTATATTAGCCAACATTTTTGTCACTTTGGATAGGATGTCCAGAGTATATGGTGCTTTGTGAACTTCTTTCCATACAACATTATATAAGTCATCGAAGTTAGGCACATATGTTCTTCCTTTGAACCTTAGCAATCCATTGGGTTCAAAGTAATATCCCTCATACCTTACATCTTGCAGATATTTCATGAGTTCATGCTTAAATTTCTCATAGTACTCATCTTCCTTGCATTTTTGCAACACTTAGACTTTTTAAGTTGGTTTGAATTGTAACTATTGAGGAAATATATCATCTACGACTCAAGGAATCAGCAACCTAATTTTCCTTCCCTTTTATGTAGTTGATGATGAAGTCACAATCAAATATCAACTCCAACCATATTCTTTGTTGTGAATTTAGATTAGCTTGGGTGAATAGATACTTCAAACCATGATGATCGGTTTTTTTAACTCAAAAGGCTTGTGCCTCCACATCTACAATGTGTGATCAACTGCTACTAGCTCTAAATCATGTGATGCATAATTTTTCTCATAGGGCTTCAACTTTCTTGATTCATAAGCTATAACTTTCCCTTCTTGCATCAAGACTCCTCCCAAGCCTTCACTTGATGCATCTATGATGACAGTGAAGTTCCCTTCAGGATCTGGTACTTTCAAAATTGGAGCAATCATCAACTTCTCCTTGAGTAAGTCAAATGTTACTTGGAATTTTTCTGTCCACTCAAACTTTTTCCCTTTCATCTGTTATGAATTAATAGGGAAGGCTATGCTAGAAATTTTTCTACAAACTTTTGATAATATCGAGCTAAACCCATAAAAAATTTGACCTCATGTACATCCTTAGGGATCAACCAATCTATTTCTACCTTTATCTTGGCTAGATCTACTGAAATTCCTTCAGCCGAGATCACATGACCTAAGTACTATACTTTCTTTTGAAAGAACGTACACTTAGAAATTTTCCAATAACTGATGCTCTCTTAACCGTCAAAGAACTATCTCTAGATGCTTGCAATGGTCCTCCTCATTCTTGGAATAAATTAGAATGTCATCTAGAAAAACCAAGACAAACTTATTTGGAAAATCCCTAAATACATTGTTCATTACGTTTATGAATGTAGTAGGCGCATTAGTAAGTCTGACTGGTAGGAATGTAAACTCATAATTCCCATACCTAGTCCTGAAAGAAGTTTTGAAGATATCTTCATCTTTGATCCTTAACTAATGATATCCCGATCACAGATCAATTTTTCAAAACACAGCCGCTCCTCGCATTTGATCATTTAAGAGATCATCAATGTGTGGCAATGGGTACTTGTTCTTTATCGTATCTTTATTAAGCATTCAATAATCTATGCACGACTGTAGTGTACCATCCTTCTTCTTTATGAAGATCGCTGATGCTCCCTAGGGTGAAATATTAGGCCTTATCAATCCTTTGGATATCAACTCTTCTAGTTGTGTCTTAAGCTCCATTAGCTCTGTTGTTGTCATTCAGTAAGGAACTTTGGAAATAGGTTTTGATCCTAGTACAAGGTCAATGGAGAAATCAAATATCATTTTGGGTAGTAATCGAGGTAACTCTTTTAGAAATACATCTGTAAACTTTCGAAGGATAGGATATTTTTCCATATTTGTTTCTCTAGTTTCCATCATTTCACCTTCCTCTACCTCTTGGTTGACTTGAGAAATGAATTCCTTGTCTTTGTCAATCTTTTCCATCTTTACTACATAGATCTTACATCCTTTCTTCTTAGCCTTATGTAATTGCACTATGAAAATTTGATGCAACTTGACTTCCCTAGGTGTCCCTTGCAACATCACCCAATTTCCTGGATTGTCTAAGCACTCAATAGTTTTTGCATGACAGTCTACTTTGGCTCTATGCTGCCAAAGCTAGTTCATTCCTAGGGAGTTCAACCTTAGCTTCGAATAAGTATTTTTCCATCGTTGCTCTTGTTTGATTTGCATATTCAACATCCCAAGATTTTTCCATGAAACCAGCTTTGTAACGCCCTGCCACGAAACCTCAAAATCATTACATTTAACATGTTCTAATATCAATATGGAAATGACATCTAAACATTCCATTTACATATACCATCAAATAAATACGACCATTACATGTATACATGGATTAAAATTGAATCAAATTATTTATTTACAAATACAATACCAATTATCTCAAGTCCATTACATATTAATGTTCTTTATCAGATGCATCATTACAATTACATTTTGAATAAGGACATCTCCTCGAATACCTGAAAGGAGTATACATCAAACATGGAACATGATACATCATGAGATACAATTCAAATACAAGTATAACAATTTCCAAGGGCCGATGTAATGCAGTAGTTCTCAAAACAAGTGTAGTCGCCATGACACGTACAAGAGAAGGGAACCCAATGGAGGACGAAGCACGTTCCACTTTATTTTATTTTTTAAGATTTGAATACTTTTCCTAGTTGTTTCCCTGTTGCATGTGCAGGTTTGGTAAAGAAATTCTTTTCCACAAAATTTACTCAAAAATTTGCAAGAAAACCCAAAGGAGAAAATCCAAAGATGAAAACCCGATAAAGCTTGATAGCTAAGCTGAAAACAAATTCTAAAGCTTCTTTCAATCCTACTTAGAATCACTAGATCTGGACGAAGAAATCCAAAACAATCCAACCCAATATTGTGCTTGCAAACAAAATTTGAGATAATTTTTTTTCCAGAACAACTGCCATGCAAAATATATTCTAAAAACTGTTGCCGTGAAAATTCTTCCAAAATATTGTCGTGAATGAAATTGCAACCCCCAAAAGCTTTTAATGCATTTAATTAACTCTCTATCATGAAACTTAACTAATAGTCAATTATGCATTCATAATTGATTAATCAGTTCTAACTTACCCTTTTAACATGTTGAAGATGTATTCTCTTAAAATATCTATTTCCACATAAATCTTGTTTGCACAAGTAAATCAATAGTTTATATTTAATTAATTACTTTTACAAAATTTAACTTTCACTTTTAAAGTAAATAACTTATTTAATTTAAATTAATAAATTAAATAAATAATGTTACAATAATTGTTTAATTTTAATAAATTAAACTTTATGCTTTAAAAGAGATATTAAAATAAATGCTTTAACAATTAATGTTTATGTAACATCGTCTTGGAATCCTTAAGATAGTTATGTAATTAAATCTCTTTAAAAAATATATATTCAGTTAATTTGTTCTTTACGCTTTGTTTTAATGGAAACCATGGTGGCGCGTTACAAGCTTTCTTAGATATTTGATTTGATATTCTAGGTGAAATAAATTTTCCAGTTGCTTCAGTATCAATAAGTATAAGAACGGGTATTACCAAATAAAATATCTAGAGTTTCCACTAGAGTAATTTGATACTCCACTTGACGATTATCCAAAGCAACATGGATCTTTTGTTGAAAAGCAGCCTACTAGGGTGGAAGAGGATTTCTATGTGGTCGTGTCCCTGAAGGTTTATTGGGACAAAAAGCAGCATAATAATTTTTGCCACAAGTAAAACATCTAGTTGTTGCTCCTTTCCTTCCCGTGGAACCATCAAATCTATTAGCATTTCTTCCAGTGTTTTTGGGGTTATTGTTATTATTATTTCCCCTTTGATCCCTCCTTGATTCATTCCAATTACCATGAGACTCCTAAATACACAAAATACCCAAAAATCTAGAAAAACCACATGTATAGGGACCAAATCGCCCAGGTGGGCGAATGAGTCCTAGATTAGGGATTTTAAATCAAATTCATTAAATTTTGAGTTGATGCTAAGGTTTCTAGGTTGTATGCTCAAATGACTATTTGCAAGTACAGTTTTCCAATGAAATTGAATGATGCAAGATGTAAAAATGCAACTTGTATGTACTTTTCACTAACGCAAGATTTAGAAGCCCTAATTGTAAATCAACTAATGCAAATCTAATTAAAATTTAATGAAATATAGATCTAGGACTAAAATTATCTCCAAATCATAAATTCAAGGGTCCAAAGATTGTGTGTTCAATTCACGTCAGGTTCACCAAAATGAACCAAAGGAAATAGGTGTCCACCTTTTGGGAGATGGAACTTTGGGATCTATTTCGCTCTTTAGTTCATTAGGAACCTAGAGTCCTCAACCAAGGGGCTTGATTGAGGAATGGGACTAGTGGGTTCCTTGTGTGATTAAATGGGGGTTCACCATTAAATGAAGCTTCAAAAGAGAAATACAAACTCTAATGCACTAAACTCTAGAAACTTGAAAGAATTAAATCAAATTGACAAATAGCATGAAACAAAAAAGTACTTGGAAGAATAGAGAGGTCAAAACAAGGTCTAAAAACCTTGGAAACTTCTATTTTAAAGTGCACTAGGACTAATACACCAAGTTGGGTGATTTAGTCTTACTATAGGAATATGGGAAAAATCTGGAATCTTCTGGTGACTGTTCAAGATCTACAAAAAATAGGAAAAAGGACTGTATTGGGACTCATACACCCAGATGAGCGATTTAGTCTCGTTCTTCCTTTCCAAAAAAGTAGGATCTAAAAAATTTCTCCTATCTCTGCACTTCCTTCCTTTGTCTTTCAAACTTTGCTTTTGGATCCGAACCTATTAAAAATCTGCAAAACAAAATGTTGTGTTGATTTGCTTATGGGGAGTTTGCCTTGGTCAAACCCCTAGTTTGGTAATTAAACCTTAATAGAAAGTATAGATCTGAAATGGAAATGTGTGTGAAGGTCCTAATCTCAAGTGTTCCTAAGATTAGGAGATCTAAAATGCAATAAAACCCTACTCTAATGTGCTAGAATTGGATGCATAAATGAAACATGAAAATGATGATGACTCACTTTGGGAGATCTCCAATCACCCTAATAAGCCATAAGAATGCATGTACCTTCCTTTAGGTAGAAAGTAGAATGATAATGGAAGATGGAATCACTTAGGAAACAAGTAATTAGGCTTGGTTCAATGGCTCGTTGCATCTCCCCAACCTAGAATACATCATGATCCTCCATAGGCAACCATCATCAATCTTGGGCAATGCTTGATCTTGAAATGAAAGTGAGCTTGAAGACCTGTAAAAACACTATAATGTTGCTCCAAGACTTGAAATCTGCTTGCTCCTTCCTCTTGAATGCAAATGTTTGAATCTCTTTCTTACTTGATCACTTGTTTTGTTCTCTCTAGTTCCTAATGTCAAAAATGAGTGCAAGGCTTAGATTTTATAGGCATCCCATCTAATTTACCGTTTATTAGATCCCAAATGTTGACATTTGTGAAATTTGAATTAAAAACTTTAATTTCCCACTCAAACCCTATAAAGTCCCCAAACAAAACTCATACGCCCAAGGTGGCATATGGGTCCCACCTAGGGGGACTCTTACGCCCAAGCTGGCGTATGGCTCCTGCCCTAGATTTTCAAGGTGAGAGAATGTTGGGATGTTAGAATATTAAATGTATTTATTGAATTTGTCATGATTTCAATTGAAATAAGCCTTGGGATCCATAATAAAGGGTCTTAGGGGCCTATTAATGATGATTTAAAGGGCATGAATGCAAGGGTACTAAGATGGGTCCAAATTAAGTGTGAAATTATACTATCTCCAAGAAGGGAGTACAATTTTTGACACTACAATATATACATGTATATACATACATACATATATATATACATGTATTTATATACATCTATATATTTCCTGAAACCGGTCAAAAAATTGGGACAATAACCCTATACGCATTAAAATATCATGATTATAAACTAGGGATTCAAAATAAAACTAGACAATGTTCTATTTATTTCACATTCTATATAATGATTTCATAGTATAAAGTGAAATAAACCATTTCAATGAAACCCTAGACACCATACAAATAAATGATGATAAAATACAACAAACTACAAGTAGGAATGAGTAGATGCAAGAGATAAATATTTTAATGTACATATTTGATGTATGCAGTTGGAAAGCTTAACATGAAAGATAACATGCAAGAGATAAAGATGTAGTTGTGATATGATTAAAAAATGGATAATGTTGTTATTATATTTGATGTATGCAGCTAGAAAGCTTAACATGAATGATAAGATGAAGGTGATAAAGATGCAACTGTGATATGATTAAAAAATGAATAATTTTGTTGTTTATAAATTGGGACACTATGAGTTTTTGTAGTTGATTGAAAAAAGTATAATATGTATGCCTCAAAATATTTTAGACACTGAGTCCATATATATAAAATAGTATATTGATTTATGAAAACATGAATTTAGTTATTCTAGGTGTACCAACCTGGATAAGCACCCTTTAATCAGGAATGTGTAGATTTTTCCTTCCTAAGCTCTAAATTTTGTAGAGGATATTGAGGAAAATAAAGGAGAATTCATAATGAAAATGACCCTGGAAAATCCCTCTTATAAAATCATTTGAATGTGGATTCAAATGAATGCATTTATTTGCAGTGGTTGATTTTCAAATTTAAATATATGAGGGAAATAATCTGTCATTTCATATTGCAATTTCCATTTATGTTTGATTTCAGTTTTATATTTGATTTAATATTTGTATTTTTGTTTATTGGGGAGCCTTACACCATTTACTATATGTGCAGGTACCAATAGTAGATGGAGTTAATGCATGAAGATGTGAAAAGAAGTGTGGGAGAAAGTGCAATTGATAGCACATAAAGTTGATAGTTGTTTTATATTATGACATATTAGGCACCATTAACTATGCACATGTATATGTAAATTCAATACATTTTAAAAATTGGGCCACTTGCATAGAGTGGTGATTGTAAACATTAAAGATTTTTATAAATGTAAAAATGAGTTATTTTGTGCAACTTTCCTTCTATTAGAAATAGATATGTACCAATAGTAAATTACGTTTTTTGATCAACTACACATTCACTAGTGAACATGTATTGGTGTAGGATGCAAATATTTATTGGCCCAATTAAAACTATGTTATGGATAAAATAGAAAAAAAAATTAGGGGGTTCAGGCACAAGTGGAGTGAACAATTATTGGAACTATAACAACTACTAGTGCTCTTCCCCTAGTAGAGTTTTTTTAAGTGTCAATTTTTTATTTATTCTAAATGATTTTTTTGGAGTAATAAGGTTTTTAAATGGAAAAATCAATTAATATTGCTAAATTTAAAGGGTATGATTTTGATACATGGAAAATCAAGATACAATTACTTCTAATTAAAAAGGATTTGTGGCACATTGTGATTAACACTATTAAAAAGCCAAAATATATAGATGAAGAAAAAAATAGATGGATAAAGATCATAGGGCCACAAAATTGATTGATCTTGGATTATCATATGCATATTTGCATCATATTGATACAACAAAAAAATTAAAGAAAATATGGGAGGGGCTTAATTATTTATTTGGTTCACAAGATTCAAGTGCTAAAATGTCCATTAAGAAAAATCTTTTTGGTTTGAAGATGAAAGAGGGAGATGATATTGTTCAACATATTAGTACATGTGTTCCCTTCTTAATCAACTTGTAGGTATTTAAAAACTCTACAATCGATGATGATGATGCTAAAAAAATATTACTAAGTAGTATGCCTTCAAGTTTTGATTATATCATTTTTACATTAAACAAAATCAATACCAATTTGAAAACCATTATTTATTTGATTAATGAATAAAGTAGAGTTAATAAAAGACATTCAATTACTGAGGAAATTGCTTTTTTTGTTAAGAAGAAGTTTATCATTTCAATAGGGAAATGATTGAAATGTTATTATCATCATAAAAGTGGAATGCAATTGTAACAAATTGTATTCAATGAGCCAAAGATCTCATCAATGGGAAGCTAAAGAAAAATAAAGCTCTTGCTATGACCAAAGATGAAATAGAATATTGTGATTTTATAGTTCACAAGCAAGACTCTAAAAATTCTACAAGTGGTATGTTTTCTTGCATCAAAATCAATTGATGGTCATATCCAAGATTTTCTCCATCATCATTCATCCCCAAGAACTAGTTATGATCCTTATATATCCCATTTTCTATACTAGTTTAAATTTACAAGTGTATGATTGAGCAAGGCCACTTAGATTCACACAAAAAATTGAACCTCAAACTTATATACTCAAAATTCAAATTGATCCTTGTTGTAATTTTTCTATTATTTATTTTGAGATGACCTAATACATTTTTATGCGGATGTATGTGTTGTGTTATTATCTTTAAGGGATTTCCTTATCTATTTGAGAGTGTGCCTTGTTCATAGATCTAGAAGAGACAAACATTATATAATAGTATCATAAGGCATTCCAATTTCATTATCAACATGCATCATCATCTTGGGCATAAGTTACACAGTTACCTATTTGTCTTTGATATTTATTTGTTGTTGTTAAACCATTCTACCTAGGGGCTTGATCCAAGGGGAATAGATTCTAGGCTAGAAATATCTCAAACTATGTACAAACAACCCCACTTCAAACATGAGTACAATAGTCAAGGTGCATTGACAACAATCACTAATTTGCTACTAGTTCACTTCTACAATTTAGGTTGACTTTTATGCAGTAGATTGACTTTTGTAGCTGCAAAATTTAGTCTTAGAAGTGTAGTTTAGACAAGAGTAAGATGAATTTAGTTTACATATTGCAAGGCATTCGTTTGACAAGGCTCTATTTCTCTACACACTAACAAATCAATTCCTAAGAACTATTACAGTATAATCTTAAATCCAAATTTTAAGCTAAATATCACATTTAGTTCATTTAAACTCCATAAATCTAATTTTATATTTATTATTTAAGTTTGAACTCTAAAATCATATGCTTTTGTTATTATTTAATTGTTTTCCCTAGGTAAACTTGTGGTGGGAGCATTTATTTTCTATCGCAACTATATTATGGAAGCACAGTGGAAGGGAATAATTTGTATCTATACTAAAAGAGAATTATCTTGGGGCTCCTCCAATTCATACAGATGATAGAACCCTTCAATAGTTAATAATGTAGGCTAAAGGCATAATTGGCCTCATGCAAATGGCTAGTGGAGCTTTCTAAAGTTTAAACAATACCCAAATCAAAAGTCAAAGGAAATTTTGGCCAACAAAAGTAGGGCAACTATTTACCACTTTTTTTCTAGGGATGGGATGCAAAATTGCTATTGCCTATTTGACCATCGAAAAGTGTGATATTTACATTTAGTGTCTAAAATGTTAGAGTGTTATTTCAATGATACAAGTGCAACCTCTAATTTTAACTTGTTTGTTTTAAATTGTGTGTATGCTTGTTCAATCAAAATTAAGATGTATTACTTCAACTTTACGTGTATAAAAAATAACCAATACACTCTATGATTAAATTCATTAAATAACAATAATTGAAAAGGTTGTAATCAAAAGCTTGCATAACGACAAGAGGAATGACATTTGTATTGGGAAGAAAGTAATTGAATGCACTTATCATGATTAGGTGCATTGAACAACAATAATTGAAGAGGTTGTAATCAGAAGCTTGTATAACGATGGGAGGAATGACATTGTGTTAGGAAGAAAGTAATTGCTTGTTTGCATAACGATCGGATGAATGGCATTTGTGTTGGGAAGAAAGTAATAGCCTATCCCTCACAAACCAACCAAGAATAAAGAATTAACTTCCCCATAAATAGAATGAATGAGTGAGTTGAGTGGTGGCTAGCATAGAAAGAATTTGGACATCACATAGATGCGATTGGGGTGCGAGGGCTATCGAGACAGCTCGTGTTCATTGTTTGAGCTCTGTCAACTATGAGGAAGAGATTGTTGTTAAGAAGACGTGCACGACACCGCGCGGTTGAGGAGGAGGTTGTACGTCCTTCTTTACGTGGTGGTAGGGACATGGAGATGGACATACCGCTCCTCCTTTCTTTTAAACGCTTAATTCTGGAGAGCGATTCTTGCATAGTGGCCGGGGACATGTTGGCAAAGCAGAACCTGAACCATCCACCCTCTTTGCAATGAAATGACAACCCTGGCGATACATTTAGTCCAATCTCTTGGATGATTATCTTCCAAAGCGTAAGCTCTGATTCCTTGTAGAGAAGATGGCGGAGGTCTACCCAACAAAAAAGCCCCGCGTTGCTGCTGGCCAAACACTCAATCCCCACCTCGCGCAATCCTCGCACAAACACGCTATGTGCCTCTTGTAGCCTCTTCTTATTCTCCTTAATATATTCTCGCACAAATGCCCTGTCGATCAGCATCGCACCCATCAAGTACTGCGTCTGAGAAGAAACCATGCAGAAACTCGACATTCTGCGAGCGGCCGTGACAACCTTGTTGTTATAAGAATATATGACTCCCACTCTGAAGCCAGGCAGTCCCATGTCCTTTGATAGACTGTAAATAATGTGAACATGTTCGCGCTCCCTCTCACTCTGCACCACCTCTGCAATGCTCACGAACCTTGGACCGGAAAAGACCGATCCTGCATAGATCTCATCGCAGATGAGATGAATCTTCTTCTCTGTCGCGAAACGTAATATACTTCTCAGCGTCTGCTCATCCATTGTGGTGCCCAGCGGGTTGGACGGATTTGTTATCAGAATGCCCTTCACTCTTATCTTATCACACTCCGCCTGCCTGTATGCTTCTTCAAGTGCGCTCACTGTCACCTGAAAATTGTTTGAACTGCTACACTCTACTGCTATCAACTCTACTCCAGTTCGCCACTTTAGATCTCTGTCAAACCTGCTCCTCAACATTTGCGTGCATTAGATTGATCAATAGATGCTTCAACACATATAATGAAAACAATGTTATGAGGAGCGAGTCTTGAATACGTCTACTTGGAAATTCCAAAAGCAGTAAAGATAAGCTTCAGTTACCCAGAATAATATGGGGATGGAACAAGGAAAGCCTCTCCTGGATTTGCCAGACAAAATGTTAGCACCTCATGAGCCGCAGTCGCTCCTGCAGTGAGGACTATTCTATCTTTATCAAATTTCACTCTTCCTCCTCTCACTTCCTCCATAAATAATGCGATGCCCTGCATTAACGGTCCACTTTAAACAATTGAATTTTCGATATTGAAGTAAATGGTATAAATATTAATTTGCTGCTGATAATTTCTACCTCTCTGAACGCGGGGAGGCCATGATAATCTTGATAATTGGCAATCTCCTTAAAACTGGAAATGCCCTCCCGCGCGCAAATGGAAGACTCTGGGTGTTCTCTCAGCCAGTTTTTTATTAAATCGAACGAAAGCTGCAAGACATTTGAAAAAACAATGACCTTATTTATAAACTGTGCTAAACAGAGACACAAGTATTTTCCACTAATGATTGAGCTTTGCTGAATCCAACGAAATAGGCACCTGATTTTCTGCTAAGCCCATTTGAATAATTCCAGATGGGTTATTCTGGGGATGGTAAGGATTTCTGTCGTACGCTTTCCAGCCATCAAAGTAAGGAGTGTCTTCACCATGGCCATTGGAGGTTGCTCTCCGGGAAAGTGGTGTTGGCAGTTGCATGGTGTTAAGCAATTGAGTTAATACTCTGTTCGTTATCAATAGCTATGCTATGCTGTGCTGCGAAAGCAAGAGATGGATATCGTATTTGTATAGGCAAGGGCGAGAGCAGATGAAGAGGTGATACGCAATTGAGTTAATTCTCTGTTCGTTATCAATAGCTATGCTATGCTATGCTGTGAAAGCAAGAGATGAATATCCTATTTGTATAGGCAAGGGTGAGAGCAGATGAAGAGGTGAATTTCAGGGTTGCTTCAAAGTTTGAAAAACAGCGAACCGTCCAACCTCAACAAGTGCAGGCAAGAGGATGTTGTGGCGACGGCGCCACGTCGATTCTCCACAACTTATCACGACCATCTAGTGCACGCGAAAGAAGAAACACAGACATTGTCATTCCAATTTCAGGATTTCCTTTGGTCAATATATCCACGTCCTCTCAGCTTTAAAGTCTGAGGGTTTTGCCTGTCAGAAAAGACTAGAGCCATGGGCGTTGGCATCATCTTCGCCTATAAACTCTAATTCGTTGAATCTCCTCGTGAATTTCCTCGTGTTGAATACAGATTTGACCCGACAGACAATATTTTATGCGCTGACTTACTTCGAATCATATTGAAAATAATATACACATTTGATAAATGTGTTAGGTAGGGCTGCGGAGGAGGTATATTTATTATCCACGTGAGGTCATTAAGGAAAGAAAGAGGGAACAATATAATATAATTTATCGTGTTCTGGTATGTCTATATTTGTATAGCTTTAGTATAAGTTTCTTTAATTAAAATTAAAAATGATATTTTGTGGGGTTTTATAGTGAAAGGATTTCTTTTTCATGTATCTTATTGATTTTGTAATTGTTATTTTTTTCGTTCGTTATTTCATATTTAATCATTAGTTGTTTATGTATCTTGTTTCTCAACATATTGTTAGAGCCATTTAGGTTGTACTAATCATTAAACATCTAAACATGAAATAGTAATGAGAAGTAAAAGAACATGCATATAAAACATTATTTTCATGGAGCAAACCATTACAAGTAAGAAAACCACACAAAAACATTGTTCAATAAATGTGAAAACTTTCAATAACATTTGTAGTATAAAATACATATCAAGGACTTGGGTTTTATAATATCTCCTTCCTCTCCTTTCCATAATGACCTACGCATATATACTTCATAAATAATTTTGCTTCATTTATCATCTTTCCCTTACATATTTCAATGCATGTATATATTAAGAGCTTGGTTTTTGTAATATCTTCTCCCTCTACTCCTCATTATTCCCTCACATGTATATCTATAATCCATAAATAATTTTACTTTTTATGTGGTCTTGCCTCTTACACACACACACATGATGTGTATGATTGCATGTATTTAATGTAATCCAAGGGGTTAGTGTTTAGGTCATAACTAATAATTCACCTTATAAACTCTTGGTTATTAAATTAAAAAAGTATTTATAAATTTACCCCTAATATAACAAATTTTATATTAAGATTTTATTGAAAAAAACTCTCGCTCGATGGCTCGCCACTCATGTTCCAATGGCTCCCTTGCATTTCAAATTCCTCATTGTCCCACCTCTCTAGCTCTTCTCGCTTGCCACCCGAATCTGAGGGTTTGCCGCTTGTGTCTCCTGTGTGTGACCTGGCAGTGGACCTTTCTGCTACGAATGGAGATTTGTTGGGTGAAGATGTGTCTGTTGCTACTGCGAGTGTTTTGAAGTGCCCTCTGGTGTGGCCTCTAGTTCTGCCAAGGCTACAGGCTCTTTTGCTGCAGCGATGCGGTCAGGTTCTAGTGGTGAGGGGCGCCCTCTTCTATGTTTGTGTGCTATTCCAATAATCTCCCTTGGTCAAGAGGTCTCATATTGCATTGATTATTTCTCTAAGTTGGGTCTTATCTGTAGATTTTGTCGATTTTGGCCTTCTCTTTCTGATTTGCATCTTTGGATTTTAAACCGGTGGAAACCTTTGGTGGAGGGTAAGATTGAAATTTACCCTTATGCCAAAGGTTTCTTTATTATTTGTTTTCATTATGTTGAGGATAGACACACTATCTTGGGTCATGGTGAGTGGGA
Organism: Sequoia sempervirens; assembly: GCA_007258455.2. Taxonomy (NCBI): domain Eukaryota; kingdom Viridiplantae; phylum Streptophyta; class Pinopsida; order Cupressales; family Cupressaceae; genus Sequoia; species Sequoia sempervirens. The sequence goes on along the minus strand of VDFB02000015.1, from coordinate 587,393,551 downwards.
TTGGGACTCTCATCCCCTTTCCTTAAGACCTTGGGTTCATTCTTTCAACCCTTTGAAAGATCCCCTTAATGTTATGCCTGTTTGGGTGAGATTGTCGTATCTCCCTTTACAGTTTTGGTGCCCTTCTGATTTTGAGGGCATTGGTAATGTTGTGGGTTGGTTCTTGAATGTGGATATCACTTCCAAGAACTTTACCCACACCTCTTTTGCTAGGATATTGTTGGAGATTGATTTATATCAAGCGTTACTTGGTGAAGTTATGCTTCAGGTTAATGGTTGGTCTTGGTCTCAGCTGGTGGACTACGAAGGCATCCCCTTTCACTGCAGATGTTGTTTTGATATTGGTCACTTGGCTCGAAACTGTCCTAGTGGCTCTCGTCATGTTTCTTCCTCAACTTGGTGGAAAAATTCCCTCCAAGAACATTTACCTATGCACCCTGATGTTGATTCTTCTTCGAATGAAAATGATTCCAGGCCCCCCCCTTCTCCTTCTGTGTAGCAGAAAAATCTTGGTGTTGATGGTGCAGCTTCTCCTTTAGCTTCTGATGCTTTGTTTCTGGACAGGTCTGCTCCTTCTACTGCATGTGCAGCTTCCCTTGAACCCCCTTCTGCCCCCGATCTTCCTGCTCCACCAGCTATGTGTGCAACCTCAAAAGCTTCTCCTGAAGCAGCTTTTGTCCCACTAGTTTGTTACACTGAAGGGGACACCTCCCCTTCTGATGAACAACTAATCTTGTTTCGGATTTATCTTGGACAATAGTGCAATGAAAGAAGAAATTTAAGAAGGCTCATATTTTATGTAACAAGCCCTTTGAGGCTTTGGTTCCTAGCTCTAGAGATTGAGATGTTTTTTTGGGTTGTTTCCTTTTTTATTTTTGTTGTTCTAGCCCTGTTGTTTCTGACTATCGCTTGTTTGGCTAGTTTGTTTTGTTGGGATGTTTTGCACTGTTGTATGCTTTGCATAGGACCAGGGCCCTTCCCTACTTATCCTATCAGAAACAAACTTCATATTAATATAAGGCTAAATGTTATAAGTTAGAGTCTTATAAATGTTATTTTGGATCATTTACAATAAATGTGACCTCAAATAAACATTATTATGTAATACTGCCCTTAATGTTTATAGGGGGTTCATGCTATCAACTTATTTTAGAAAGAAAAGACAAATTTCATTAGTAACACATGCCTTCTTTGAAATTAATGATGCCATAGGGATAAAATATATGTCAAATTAAAGATCATGCATTTTGAACTACATGATAAACCCCATGTCATAATTCATATCTCAATTTTCTTAGAATGATTCAAAATGTATCGTATATTATCTCATTGGAGCTCATGTCTCCTCAAAATAGTTCCCTATGTTCTTGTTAGAATAATAATATCCATAGGTCTAACATGCAATGCTTTGACAAGTAGAAGAAGGAATATGAAGGAAGAGATACATAGTGGCAATAAGACTTACATATAAAGTATGAAAAATTCCTATAGGAATTACATTAAATCCTCATGGGTCTTACATGCTCCATTTAGTCTTATCTAATGCACATATATCTTACAAGTTCCCTTAGGTATTACATGTAGAGTTAGCTACTATGAGATGTCATTGTCACAAACACTTGGATCGCTTTGTAGAAACTCCTTGAAGTCAAGCATGGTAATAAAGAAATTGCATAGGATTTTTATTTAGAGGTTGTTAGAAGAAAATTCCAAACACCACAATCACAATATACCAACAACCTAATAATGAGTCTAATAAAGTGGAGAGTAATTTTATTATTAAGAACTTTTCCATGATTGAAGTGCACATAAAATTCAATGTGCTTTTTTATTTAATGTTGAACACAAATCTTTTCCAAGATTAGTAAGGATTTTGACCATTTCATAATAAAGTGTTAGTTTTATTACCATCAATGTGAAGCTCATCACAAGTTCATAAGCCACATTGATTCCTTTTCCAATTCTGTTACATTTCTATTTTCAACTTCTTTAGATAAAGGAGCCATATCAAGTCGCTTCTTTAACTATTATGTTATCCATGTGATCACAACTACACCATATTTTGAAGACATCGCCAGAGGTGTATTTCCTATCAATTTAATAATCATCATGTAGTCAATATCAAAATAACTAAATACATTTTTTCTCTTCACGTAGGAATAATAAAGACATCAATTAACTATACCTTTAGTACAGTTTTAATGTTGATTTATAATTTTTCCAACGATCCATATAAGGAGCTTAAAAATAAATATGGATGTACTAATGCTTGCCTTATAGGTGATAATAGGCATCAAAATATGAAGGTGAAAAAATTCCCTACTAAATTTTTATACAAAGTAGAATTGATCTTTCCACATAATGATTGAGGGTCAATTTGATTCCTACTTAAATAGGTATTACAATGGGGTTCACAATATGTCATACAAAAAATTAAAGAAAATTGTGTGCTTATGTGACTTGAGATACCATAATAGAGTGACAATTTTGGATTATGGACATTCCTAGAATATGATGAAGGTCCCCTGGGTCGTTTTTCTAAAGAATTGAATTTCACTTTAATAGAAAATAGTTAAAATATAATGTTTTCAAAAACACAAGTAGTTATAAATTTTCATGCTTTTTCAAGTAATAAACAACTATCCTCATTATTTCATATAAAGTAAAAGAGTCATAAAATATATTTCCAATAATGTAAACTCATCCAAGGCTCTCATCATTTTAATTCACATATAAAGTATAAGCATCTAAACCTAGAGTTTTGACATATGAAAAGGTCTTATGTTCTCATCAATGAAAATTACTATGAAATTAATTACTTTAGTGGTGACGTTTCTCTTAACATCCAAGATATATACATAGTTTTTAAGGATTCAAAACCTGTTTCATGTTCCCTTTAATAAAGGAACTTTAAAGACACAATAAACTAATCAAATGGAAGCTACTTTGACCATATACACAAGTATACATTGATCACATGAGTATAAAAATGAATTTTAATTTTTAACTGAACAAAACAACAAATTGGTAAATATATAAATTTATGTAATGTCCTTGACTTTCGGATAGTCATCACTGAATTAATTTAATTAATTATATATTAAATTTTCCTAAATTAATAATTGTGGACATTTATATTTAATTAATTAATTAAATTTTAAGATAAATTTATTAAATAATGAAACATAGAAAAATAGGGTAGGGGTTCAAAACACAGTGTTTTATAGAAAATTTGGAATGTTTCACCAAACTTGCTATAAATAGAAAGGGAAAAATGGGGTGTAATGAACCTACCTATTTTCTATTTCATTTAGGTAATGAGATCCTCCAAGATAGAATTAACTTGCAACCCTTAAGTGAGTCAATTATATAGAAGATCTAGCAATTTCCTTTGTGTGTGGGTGAGGTAAATATGATTGAAATGCACTCTTGGGAGACAAAATTAAAATAGTAAATCAACTCTAAAATGCAAAATAACACTTGGATCTTGTAGATTAAGCATAAAACTAAAGGAATCCAAAACTTCCCTTTAGATTTATGAAATCTAAATCATTATAAACATGTCATCAAAAATGTTGCAAAGTGTGCTTCTAACAGAAATAATGACAAAAATGACTAAACAGGGGTTTTGGGATAAGATTAAAAATACCAAATGCACTCATTCATGACATGTAAAGGTTGAATTTTGTAGATGGCACGTAGGACTATCAGAAACAACAAACCTCTAGCAGATCTAAGAAGGGGAAAATGTTGTGCACCTATTACAAAATGTTATTTTTGGAAGTTGTCTTGGGACTCATTCACCTATAAGCTAATGAGTCTTTTTTATAGGAATTAAAATATTATTTCAAGATCCTCGGGCCTTGGGTCTGCACTTTGGATCCTCCCAAGTACCACTGTTGAAAATCCGGAAATGAATTCAGGATTTGAGTTTTCATGAGATGACAACAAAGGTGACAACAAATGCAACTTCTTACAACTTTGCAACTTTGAGATCTTCAACTTTTCTTCAACCTATAAACCTGCACATACACAAGAGGGAAAAATTGTTTGTTTTTGATGAATGGGGGTTTGCCTTGGTCAAGCCCCATTTTGGTAATTAAACCTTGAAATGAAATAATGAAAACATGAAAGGAATGATGAATGAACAATGTACAATGTTCAAATTCAACAAAACCTTGAATAAACCTTGGAAATACTGAAATCTTGCATGAGATGGCTTCAATGGATGTGGATCTTGATGCTTGAAACATGACTTGAATGCTTGGATTAGATCTTGAAACCTACATCACAATGTTAGCTCCAAAAACATGCATGAATGAACATAAATTTGACATGATGATCTTGATCTTGATTGCTGCAACAAATGATGAAGAAATCTACTCTTAAACTCTCTTGACAATAATATTGCTCTTGTAAAAGTTTCCCTCTTGATAGATTAATTGAATTGATAAAATAACCTTGTATTTAGAGACATGTATCCTTAATTTTCCGAAAATTAAACATTACAAACCAACATTTGAAATTTGAATTTGGGATGATAAAAATATTGCCAAAACATGTTTTAAAAATGGGTTCCAAGTCCTAGGGGCGAATGGGTCCCAGGTCCCTATTCTTAGAGGACACATTGCTCAAGGTGAAGTGTTATGTGTTGGCATTAATTATTATTAGGTTTTCCGTTTGAAAAATGTAATTTATTAGGCTTGTAAATGAATAAAAGGGCTTATTAACGCATAATTAAGCCTGCTTTAATTAGGAGGGCCCAAACAAGTGGGAAAATGTAAAGAGATGCATTTTTCAACATTGAATTAAAGCATTATTAAGTCCATTTTTAATTAAGAGGGGCCAAACAAGTGTGAAAATGTAAACGGATACATTTTTCTACACAACAAATAATATGCTCAAATATTAAATAAATTTATTTTATAATGACCGATATTTAATATTAAAATATGAAAAGGTGGTCGACTATAAGAGGTGCCAAAAATTCCAATTCATTGCATCATTTGAAATTTTATTATTGAGAGAAATTTTGGAGATCGGAACTCTTCAAGAGCTTGAGGACAAAAAACCCTCGACTTTGGGATTGAATGGAAACCCCATTCCATATGCAAGCAAATTCATCTTAGGATTCACATTTGGACTCCAATGAGCAGTTGTCTGGTTAAGATAAATTTGTGAAGTCTCCTTTGGAGAAAAATTTCAGATGTAGTCAATGGTCTATTTATAGAGGAGTTTCTAGGTGAAATTTATTATAAACTAGGAGATCTAGGAGATGAAATGACAAGCACAATGAACAATATGCAATATTATATTTAGACAACCCCAAAGAATAATGAGGACAAAGCCTTGCATATATAGGCAAGGAAGATGCAATCCACCTATAAGGTGAATTGACAAATGCCCCAAAATGTGGCACAAATGAGTTGACAAGTATCCTATAGGTGTCAACCTTAGGAACACTTGGAGTGTGCAAACCAACAACCTATATGACCAAGTCATCAACCTTGATGTCAAGTGCTGAGTGACATTTGAGGTGAGATGGAAAGTCTTCCAACCTCTAAAGGTATGTGCATGAGGTTAATCAAATAACTTGGTAACCTCTAGAGACTTAAAGGTTGCACATTTGGTTAGACAAGATGTTGTCTAACCTCATCAACCTAAGTACACTTAAGTATAGTGAATATAATTATTCACACTAAAGAAATTATATTCATATTATTTTAATCTCTTATTATCGATGATGGACGACATGTTATAATACATTTTAAATAATTATTATTATATTGGTCGAGGAACTGCTATCATTGCCATCTCTATTTTGTTTTATCTGCTGTTGAATGGGGGGCCAACACATTATATGAATATAGTAAGTTTATCAAGCCAGTTTATCTTACCTGCCCCTACATGAATCAAGTGTTCAAAAAAAAAAACCACATTCTAGTTAATTCTGTCGGAAACACATTTAGTGAAGTAGTAATATTTTTATATATTTATGCTGCAAGTGATTTGATAGTTTTTATGTGATCGAAGGAGGCTTCAAAGTAATGCGTGACAACTTATACAACACCAAAAACTAGCGGGTAAAGTATAGGGTGATGAGGAAGGTGACTAAGCGTTAAGAAATCGTTGTTGTGCTTTACTTTTTGTGTTATGGTCGATGTGAAAGGAAACTAGCGTCAATGAGATGTAGTGGTTTTTCTGGTTCGAATTCATAACAACCAGTAACTTCTCCAAGTGTGCCTCATACGGGTTCTATTTATATGACTAAGAGGAGGCATCAAATAAGTTGGAATTAGAAGTGGTTCCATCTTATGAGTAGGTCATAGCAATATTTGCATAGGTTGACATAACTTCCTTGGCTGTGGTTTTAAAGAGAAATCGTATCATTCTTGAGAGAAGTCGAATCACTAAGAATAGTGAGTAGTCGTAATAATGAATGTTGGTGCCTCATCCTTATTGGGGAATCGAGTTATCTTGAGCTGTTGACTTCAAGCCATAAATGGACAAATACAAAGGCCATGATTAACAAGTTTGGAATTAGTTTTCATAAGGCAACGATTATGGTTAGGGACTGCGATTATTTTGGAAAGAGCAAACACCAATAAGAAAAGTCATGACTGTTCGAAAGATCATCATCTTTCAAAAAAGGGATGTCCTCAACCATGGGAAGAGAAGATATAAAAAATAATAAGAAGGAAGAGCAGAACATCATGGAATAAAATTGCAATTGTATATATTTCCTAGTAGTAGATTTGAAGTGCTCTTTAAGAGCCAATAATCAGCTAATGGATGGATGCATGAATAATAAGTAAACATTGAGATACAACACCCCATTACAAATCACATGAATATGAAAACAAAATCAGAAACAACAAGCTAATAGAGGTCTAAGCCTCTTGCGTATTCAAAAGCATGATTTTAAAGTCTAAATTAGAAACATATATTATATTTACTTATCAAATTTCCATTATTGAATTAATATTTGAATTTGACTTCATTATTCAGAGTTTATTTCACTTATAATCTAGAAACTCGATTAACTTTAATAACATTGCATGATAATGTTTGGCAATCCAATAAAGAATAAATCGGGAAATCTATCGATCTGAAGCTCAGGTAATAACACATGCCTTCTTTGAAATTAATGATGCCATAGGGATCAAATATATGTCAAATTAAAGATCTGCATTTTGAACTACATGATAAACCTCATGTCATAATTCATATCTCAGTTTTCTTAGAATGATTCAAAAGGTATTGTATATTATCTCATTGGAGCTCATGTATCCTCAAAATAGTCCCCTATGTTCTTGTTAGAATAATAATATCTGCAGGTCTAACATACAATGCTTTGACAAGTAGAAGAAGGAATATGAAGGAAGAGATACATAGTGGCAATAAGACTTATATAAAGTGGCATGAAAATTTCCTATAGAATTATGGTTCAATCCTCATAGGTCTTACATGCTCCATCTCAAATTTATCTAATGATCAGAAGTCTCAGAATAGCTGCAGAGTAGCTACTAAGGAGATGTCATTGGCAAACACTGGACCACTTTTTAAACTCCTGAAGTAATAAAGAACGGTATAGATTTTATTGAGGTTGTTGAAGAAAATATCACACCGCAATCACAATATACCAACAACCCATAATGAGTCCAATATGAAATTTTATTATCAGAACTTTCCACATTGAAGGCGCATAAAATTCATTATCTTTATTCTTTAGCCGTTTAATATGAGCTCTTTCCAAGAGTAGGCGATTTAACCATTTCATAGAAATTATATTTTGAATAAAACTAATAAATGTGAAGCTCATCAGCTCATAACATCATCTTCTACAACGGTTGCATCGTTTCTATTTTCAACTTTAGATAAAGGAGTTTTAAGATGTGTCACTTCTTTAAATATTATGATATCCATGTGATCACAACTACACCATATTTTAAAGACATAGCCAGAGGTGTATTTCCTATCCATTTAATAACCAACATAACTTCAATATCAAAATAACTAAATGCATGTTTACTCTTCATGTAGGAATAATACAGACATCAATTAACTATACCTTTTGTACAGTTTTAATGTTGATTTATAATTTTTCCAACGATCCATATAAGGAGCTTAAAAATAAATATGGATGTACTAATGCTTGCCTTATAGGTGATAATAGGCATCAAAATATGAAGGTGAAAAAATTCCTTACTAAATTTTTATACAAAGTAGAACTGATCTTTCCACATAATGGTTGAGGGTCCAGTTTGATTCCTACTTAAATAGGTATTGTAATGGGGTTCGCAATATGTCATACAAAAACTTAAAGAAAATTGTGTGCATATGTGACTTGAGATACCATAATAGAGTGACAAATTTGGATTATGGACATTCCTAGAATATGATGAAGGTCCCATGGGTTATTTTTCTAAAGAATTGAATTTCACTTTAAAATAGAAAATAGTTAAAATATAAGGTTTTCACAAGCACAAGTAGTTATAAATTTTCATGCTTTTTCTAGTAATAAACAACTATCCTCGTTATTTCATATAAAGTCAAAGAGTCATAAAATATATTTTCAATAATGTAAACTCATCCAAGGCTCTCATCATTTTATTTCACATATAAAGTATAAGCATCTAAACCTAGAGTTTTGACATATGAAAAGGTCTTATGTGCTCATCAATGAAAATTACTATGAAATTTATTACTTTAGTGGTGGCATTTCTCTTAACATCCAAGATATATAGAGATTTTTAAGGATTCAAAACCTGTTTCATGTACCCTTTAATAAAATAACTTTAAAGACACAATAAACTAATCAAATGGAAGCTACTTTGACCATAAACACAAGTATACATTGATCACATGAGTATAAAAATGAATTTTAATTTTTAATTGAACAAAACAACATTGGTAAGCATATAAATTTATGCAATGTCCTTGATTTCTAGATAGTCGTCACTGAATTAATTTAATTAATTAAAAGTTATTTTTTCCTAAATTAATAATTGTGGATATTTTTATTTAATTAATTAATTAAATTTTAAGATAAATTTATTAAATAATGAAACATGAAAAATAGGGTAGGGGTTCAAAACACATAGGGTTTTATAGAAAATTTGGAATGTTTTACCAAACTTACTATAAATAGAAAGGGGAAAATGGGGTGTAAAGAACCTACCTATTTTCTATTTAATTCAGGAAATGAGATCCTCCAAGATAGAATTAACTTTCAACCCTTATGTGAGTCAATTCTATAGAAGATCTAGCAATTTCCTTTGTGTGTGGATAGGGTAAATATGATTGAAATGCACTCTTGGGAGACAAAATAAAAAATAGTAAATCAACTCAAAAATGCAAGATAACACTTGGATCTTGTAGATTAAGCATAAAACTAAGAGAATCCACAACTTCCCTTTAGATTTATGAAATCTAAATCATTATAAACATGTCATCAAAAATGTTGCAAAGTGTCCTAACGGAAACAATGACAAAAATGATTGAACATGGGTTTTGGGATAAAGATTAAAAATACCAAATGCACTCAATCATGACATGTAAAGGTTGAATTTGGTAGATGAAACATAGGACTATCAGAAACAACAAACCTCTAGTAGATCTAAGAAGGGGAAAATGTTGTGCACCTGTTACAAAATGTTATTTTTGGAAGCTATCTTAGGACTCATTCGCCTATATGCTAATGAGTCACTTTCACAAGAATTAAAATATGATTTCAAGATCCTCAGGCCTTGGGTCTACACTTATGATCCTCCTAGGTCCCACTGTTGAAAAGCTAGAAATGAATTCTAGATCTAAGTTTCTATGAGATGACAACAAAGGTGACAACAAATGCAACTTCTTACAACTTTGGAACTTTGAGATGTTCAACTTTTCTTCAACCTATAAACCTGCACATACACAAGAGGGAAAATTTTTGTCTTTGGTGAATGGGGGTTTGCCTTGGTCAAACCTCATTTTGGTAATTAACCTTGAAATGAAATAATGAAAACATGAAAGGAATGATGAATGAACAATACAATGTTGCAATTCAACAAACCCTTGAATAAACCTTGGAAAGACTGAAATCTTGCATGAGATGGCTTCAATGGATGTGGATCTTGATGCTTGAAATATGACTTGAATGCTTGGATTAGATCTTGAAACCTACATCACAATGTTAGCTCCAAAAACATGCATTCAGAATGAACATAAATTTGACATGATGATCTTGATCTTGATTGTTGAAACAAATGATGAAGAAATCTACTCTTAAATTCTCTTGCCAATAATATTTCTCTTGTGAAAGTTTCCCTCTTGATAGATTAATTGAATTGATAAAATAACCTTGTATTTAGAGACATGTATCCTTAATTTTCCAAAACTTAAACATTACAAGCTAACATTTGAAATTTGAATTTGGGATGATAAAAATACTACCAAAACATGTTTTAAAAATGGGTTCCAAGTCCTAGGGAGGACCCATTCACCCATGGGTGAATGGGTCCCAGGTTCCTATTCCTAGAGGACACATTGCTCAAGGTCAAGTGTTATGTGTTGGCATTAATTATTGTCAGGTTTCCACTTCAGAAAATGTAATTTATTAGGCTTGTAAATGAATAAAGGGATTATTAAGTCATAATTAAGCTCACTTTAATTAAGAGGGCACAAAAAAGTGGGAAAATGTAAAGAGATACATTTTTCAACACTAAATTAAAGCATTATTAAGTCTATTTTTAATTAGGAGGGCCCAAAAAAGTGTGAAAATGTAAAGGGATACATTTTTCCACATTACAAATAATATGCTCAAATATTAAATAAAGTTATTTTATAATTAAAACATAGAAAAATGAGGTTCACCATCAATAGGGTATCAATGATTAACTTAGTTTTCATTATGTGTGTGTGTTTCATTCAATTATGAAGGCCAAAATGCCAAAATAACAATAAAAAACTAATCCTAACTATATTATAGCAATGAAAATGGGAGTTTTGAGAGCTTGAAATGATGTGTACCTTGTAGAAAACTTGTTTTTAGGCCACAAAGGACTCATTTGCCTTTAGTGGCGAATGGCTCCCTGTTAGGGTTCCAAAAACTAACATTTGGATTTTATTCCTCTCAGTCTACACTCCTAGATCCCAAGTTTTCATTGCTTCAAGCCCTACGAAGGACTCATTCGCCTTTAGTGGTGAATGGGTCCTTTTTAGGGTTTCAAAAAACTAACTTATGGGTTCTATTCCTTGATTCTTGCACTCTCAGATCCTCGGTTGTTAGATCTTGAAAGTCTAAAACCAATTTTGTAGCCTTCTTTCTTTGTTCTTGCACTATGGATGACAACTTTGCAACTCAACTTTGACAATTTTGTTCCAAACTTCTTCTCCACTTGATCTTCAACCTGTAAATCTACAAACACACACTCAAGAGGAGAAAAACTTGTTGATTGTTAGTGAATAGTGGTTTTCTTCGATCAAACCCCTTTTTGGTAATTAAACCAAATGATGAAATAAGGAAATTGAAGCATGAACATGAAATATGTAATTGATGATACCTTGGATGTGGTCCTATAATGTAAATATGAAAACTAACATGAAGTGGCCATGAAGAATGCAGATCTTGATCCTTGAATATGATGTGTAACAATGCTTGCAAGTAGATCCCCAATGCTACATTGACAATCTTAGCTCAACAACATGTATGAATACGCTAAACCCTTGACATGATGAAATGATCTTGAATCGTTGCAATAAAACCTTGATAATCTACCTTGAAATTCCTTGTAAATGCTCTTGTAATGATCAAATGCTTGAAAACTTGAATGCTCAAGCCTATTGTGAACTTGCTAGGTGAAACTATGTGAATTAACCCCATATTTATACTAAATCTAGAGATTAACCCTAAAATTCAAATAATTCAAGCCGACCTTAGATCTAGGAATGAAAATTATTAAAATCCTACCAAAATTAAATTCAAAAAGAGGGGGTCCTATGTGAGGAGTCCACCCATTCTCCACTAAAGGTGAATGGGTCCTAGCACAAGTTTCTAGGACCTTGCTTTGGGGAGTTGAAAGAATATCAAAAACCCACCTCAAAAATGCATAGAAAGGCGTGTCCTACGTGGAGAGGACCCATTCATCACTAAAGGCAAATGAGTCCTAGCACCATTTTCTAGGACCTTGATTTTTCCAAATTAAATGTTATGCAATTTGATTATTGGGTGTTCGGATAGATCCTTGCAAAGAGGGCTTGAATTTGAATTAAAGGACCAATTAAACTCTACTTAAACCACAATTAATTAATACAACCCTAGATAAGTGTGAAAGTGTAATACAACACTTTACAACACCTTAAATAAGGTACAATTAAATACATTTTATTAAAAAGGGGCCCTAGATTAATGTGAATGTGTACAACACATTACAACACTAAACCAAGGCATTATTAAGTTAATTTTAATCAATTATTCCAAATTAAGTGAGGAAAAGGGCTACCTTTCTCTATCACTACATTTTTCCCCCACTTTAGTGAGAGTTTGTCCCCATGACAAAATCACACTAAAGTAGACATTCAAGACACTTAAGTATGTATCAATAACAAAGATACTCAAGGAAGGACAAATAGAAAACTTGAAGGTAATGCCCAAGTTGCACATGTAGATAAAAATGTTAAGTCTGAGCTTAAATGAAGAAAAATAGGGGATTGATGCGAAAGATGGGGTTTAATGAA
>VDFB02000015.1:587360305-587380731 GCA_007258455.2 Sequoia sempervirens | reverse complement strand
AATAACATGCATATATATATATATATATATATAATCCATTGTATAGGCACACCGTGCGGAGAAAATCATGGACATCACAGGGCACTCGCAAGCGAGTGATGCAATTCCATTCTCCACACTAATACACATCACTTCAGACTGAAAACTTAAATAACAGTTAGTCCATCATAAACATACATATAGCAATAATCATCTAAGGAAAACATCTACACTATATCAAAGCATATCAGAAATCAAATATCGCAATACAATGTATCATCATGTCACAAAGTGAATCCACTGTCGTCAAAACTAGCGCGATCGTGCCGCTATCCAAAACCAAGTACCATAGTTCAATAGCATGAAAACGCAACCGTAAAAAAAAAAAAAACATAAGCATAAAATGGAGGCCACAAAACTGCTTAACCAAAACCAATACACTCTGATAAGGGTGTTCTTGAGGCTGGTTATGTGAATAGTCATTCTGATTAGCATCAAAAACCTCCTCTCGAGACTAATCTTGATCATGTATTGGCTAATACAAAATTTGAGCAGGAGTGGGAGGGTGGGATACATGATGAAAATGTTGGGAATCTGTTGTTACAGGGTCATTTGAAATAAAAACAACAGGTTTTTTTGTATAATATGGTTGATAAGAAGGTTTATAGACAACACTTTCATGAAATGGTGAATGGTAAGACATATTACCATGAAACTAGCACTTAGACTGCCGAAACTAGTTACTTTGGGCATGGAGTCCCCAGGTATGTTAAAAACTTTCCTCTAAAGGCAGAAAGTACTGTTGAACACACTAAACAACAACATTGTGTAGTACAAAAGAGACTAAAAATCAGTTCTCTATCCCACCGGGTGTGCCAAAACTATTATCTCTTAAACTTACACCTGAACTGAGTTGTGAAACTCAGTTAGCTAGAGAACATGGGAACATTCTCGAGTTGTGGGTCACCCAAAATGAGAATGAACCTCCGGATAGGCCAGCTTCCTAGCTAGTTATATCACTTAAACTATTGGCTTTTTAAGTAAAAAGGAGAAGGATTAAATTGAAAACAATTAAAAATGAAAGCATAAAATGAAGTGATACACCAATCTGAAAAGAACAATGAATATTCAAATTTACATACACTTGGTTCAAACTGATAGAAATTAAGTTTGCACAACTTATTTCAACATGCCTCTGCATGAATATTTCACTAAGAGGATATAATGCATTAACTAGCAAAAAGAATGTAAACTTCACAATTGAAAGTTATATGCATTTTAACACACTCTTAGCAACTTGCATGGACAAGCTATTTGTAGAAAGTGTATAAAATAAGAGAGAAAGTTATAAGGAAATAAGGATAATTCCACAAATAACTTGATCAATCTTTTGAAGCATATACAAAATTGTAATAATAAGAGGGAAAAAATTCAATACCATTTATCTCCAAGGTATAAACTTTATTTCATTTCCAAAAGAGATACAAAAAGCATGCATAAAACTTGTGAAAGGACTGTAAGAGTCACTGTCTCCAAAAGCTACATGAATAGAACTAACTCAAAAATGAGTAACAAAAGCTAATAAGCAAGCCCAAGTGGTTCCACCAAAAAAGGTTCTAGAAACCATCTTGGGTCAAATGCACTAAAAAATCCTACAATATAGCACCTATATCATCTCCAAAAGGACTCAAAATGGGTGAAAAAAGCATGACTTGATCAAACCACAACCACTCCTAAAAATGCTCAAATGAAGTTAAAAAGCCTATATTCCCTCTACAAGGTGATGAATTACTCCTAAATTTGAGGCAAATGTTTTCCTATTTCTTCCAACTCTCCAATATTCCCTCAAAATCATAAAAGCCATTCATATCTCTCATATGAATTGGTCTTATGATCACATGTTTCTATTTTATTTGCATTCAAAAGATAATGATTTAATTTAAATGATTTATAAATCATCATTTAAAGTTAATCATTTACAATATAAATCAAATGTAGAAATAAAATATTTCTCATCTTCATGTATTCGGCCATAGATATAGGCAAAAGGCTTCACTAAGTCAAAATGCATATGAAAATGCCTAAGTTATTAGGAAAAAAAAAACAAACCCATAGGAATATTAGTTGTTATTGATTTTTAAATAAAAAATGGCAAAAATGCCAAACTTCTATCGGCATCACAAAGCTTAGGGTTTCAACCCTAAAGAACAAAAGGAAAACAGAAAATGAAACTTTACTTTATTTTCATCGAAGCTTCTGGAGGAACCTTGACCACTGCCAAGGGTTTCAACAGGTGCTTTGTGGAGGATTTCCATGATGGAAACTTGTAGATTCTGAAGAAAAAAAAGAGGAGACCAAGCTGGGGTAAGCTCCAAGTATAAAAAAATTGTGTTTAATTTGGAATTTTAGTTGAATACAAGCTCATTTCGAGCTTCGCTGTATAGAAATAATGAACATTTCTTCAAAAAATTTGTGTAATTTATAGGCTTGATGTTGTTTACTCTATATGTATTTCATGAAAGAAATAAAACAAGGCTCTTTTTCTCCATATTTTCTTGCAATTTCTGAGTTATTCCTGTATTTTTTCTATGCATTGTCATCTTTAGGCCGCAGCTATATTTAAGAAAGCTATGGCTTCCAATGCTTCGAAATTTCTCCATTACCTATGTTCTTTACTACATTTTTTGATTCGACCCTTCATTCTACCATGGCCGCGTTGGGTTTTCTCCATTCATTCAGCTGGGTCAAGGGTTTATCTCGTGACTTTATGATCTTTGATAATTGTTCTAGGTTTTGTGAAAATTGCATTTTGAGTCTTCTTCTGTATTTTTCTCATTTTTTGAAGATGAAGGAGTTGTATGTCCTCCATACTTAAATATCATAGAAATCTTTCTCTTTTATCCTTTCATGGCTACATCTAAATTTTGTTGTGCAGCAGAGCTTTTTCACCTTTCTGGGTTTCATGTGTTCTTATTCTAGAACTACATCTTGTAGTCATACCTTTTGATTTTTATCCTCTGTAATTAAGTTTTGGAAAAGAGCTTCTCCTATAGAATGATTCTTTTCTCCTTTTGATGATTAACTGAAATAAGAGTTATCTCAGTCAATTGTCCCACACAAAAATGTTGTCTTTGTGGAGTGTTATACCCATAGACTTATTTGCAAGTCACTGTTATATTTGTTATTCACAGTCATATAGCTCAAAATGAAGAAACTTCAACATCTTCTATAATATCATTAAGCCCTTCTTTCTTGCAAAACTAACCCACATGGAAGCATCAATGATGTCAAATTATAGGATGAAGTTCTAAAAACATCTAAAAATATTTGACTGCCCTCGGGTTTTGGACTTTCATATTTATATGGAATCCATGCTTTTCCTTATGACAATAGTAGGATTTCATCCTCATACAAGGGTTTGTCCTTATTTTCCATTGTCTATCATATATTCATTACTATCTTTGTGATTGCTTTGACCTCTGTGAAATATTGTCTCCTTCAAAAGAAATTGTACCTATTTTTATATTTTCTATGTGAAATTGTTAAATCCAAAAATATTGCTGATTGTAAAAAGATAGCTAATGTGTACATGACTCATGTCATTATTTTTTCTTTTGTGGACAACAATGATTTACCCTTACCCTTTTTGATGCATTGTTGTTAATATCTTCTCTATGCATCACTCTCAGAGACTGTATTTTAATAATATAGCCTTAAACCATGCATTCAATTACCACCTATAGTTGTCCAGTCACTTAGAATGACTGTAATAGATTCTATGCCCCACAAAACTCTTATTCATCATTAGAATTAAACAATGATCACTGCTCCCATGTTAAGATTGATATGAATAACGATTGTCTTACAAAGGCTAAAATCATTGTACTGAGATTTCATCATGGTTTTGTTTATGAAAAGAAGACCAAACTGTCTTTTAAATCTGTGATTGCATATGCTAGTCAACTACCTCTTGAATACCCAGTTTGATCCTCAACTGATCATGTATTCAACTTATTGCATGATACTAAACCCAATGTATACACCTCACTACCTTTAATATGCATTGTTTTTTGTGACATAGTGGTTTGAATTATGCATCATACTCAGCGACAATGTTGCTCTCTTGATGAATCTTTGAAATTCTTCTTATTGTCAATGAGCAATGTAATCTTTATTGAAAATTACTTTATATGAGTTGAGTTCAACCCTCGTGGGAGCCACATTTTCCCCACTCATATTGAAAAGAAATAAAATATAACAAAATTAACCTGTAACTGCACATGAAGCAAACAAGTTAGAAAATAAATGCATGTTTTGGGTGTGTTTGAAGACTTCAAAGGTTTTTTTGGACACCTAAGGTATGCATTGCCTATTTAATGCACATTGAGATCAGTTTGTACATGCATAGGTGCTTGTTCATGTAAGGTTGGGGAATTTTCATTGCTTAGAACATTGCTCTAACACCATTGCTATTGTCAAATGTAGGAACTAGGAGCAACATGGAGCAAGGAAAGATAGAAGCATCTCAGAATAGCATCAAGACAAGATGACACATCAGAACCAATCATTCTCAAGCAATGACTAGTTCCCTTCCTTATATGCACATTTCTTTTGCTTACTTATTCATGTATATATTTTTCTTAATCTGTATTGAATAAGTAAAGTCAATCTCATGGCTTGTGTGAGATAATGCATGTTTATACATTCAATAAAGATTACTACTCTATTCAGAAAGTATTTGAATCTTTCTTTTATTACATGCACTTGTATGAATGCAGTAATTTGTAAATGTAATCTTTTCTGGATTATTTCATTTATGTAGTTGAATGTAATGTAGGAAAGATTTAGAATGCACCTTTTTCTTTTAATTCAATTAAAAAAAATATGTTCCACCTGATTGAGCAATAAGTGAAAATCTGGTAACAATTACATGTTATAAATTTTATTTATTTTTTAACAAATCTACATATTAAATCTGTAAAAAAATATTTTCCTTTCAAATCTGTATAATTAAAAAAATCATTTAAATTTGCATGTACAATTTTTTTAAAAATCATTATTTTTGCATGTTATATTCAAATTTGCATGAACAATTTTTTATTTAGAAAAATCTATTTTTTTGGACATATATAGTATCTATTTTGTTTTAAAAAAATAAAATCTAAAAAAAATCAACAATACTAAATAATCAAAAATAGAAAGTTGGAAAAAAGGCTTCAACCTTCTATTATTTTGTTTTATAAATCTTTAAAATCAATTTTTTAAAGTTATAAAAAAAAAAATCAATTCTTTTTAAAGATTAATCTTTTCCTTTTTTTAATAAAACCTTTAAATTCTCTTACCCATAGGAAAGCTCACAACTTTTAGTTTTTAAGTTTTCTTACAAGAAAAAAAGCTCTTTATAACTTTTAAATCTTTATTTTTCCTCTACTTTAAGTTTCCTATATATTTTCTTTGAAAGCAAAATGTTTTAATAAAAGTTTCATTAAATTTTAAAGTTTAGTAAAAAATTTGTTAATCTTATTAAAATATTTATTAAATTAAGATTATTTGTTAGTTTTTTCAAACAATTTAAATCAGATTTTTTCAAAATTATACCCCTTTTAAAAATAACTCTATTTTTCTTTTTTTCACTTTAAGGAGGGATAATTTTTCTTTTAAGCTTAAGTTGTAAAGTATTTCTTTTAGTAAAGTTTTTTTGTGTAATTAAATTTATTTACAATGTCTACTTTAATCCCTGAAATTAAGTTGAATTCTTCTAACTATCATTCTTGGAAAACTCATATCTCTTTTATTTTTCATTTTAAACATCTTTTGGATGTTGCTATAGATTCCAAATCAGAACTAGATCCGTCTGCATCGAAAGATGAACAAGAAAAATGGAGGCTCAAAAATGAGGAAGCCCTTGGCCTCATAGGTATTTTCATGTCATCCGAACTATATGTTCACATTGGGAAATGCACAAAAGCCTATGAATTATGGGACAAACTTAAGACTATTTATGATAGTTCAAATGAATCTAGAAAGATTCAACTTCAAGACCAACTTGAGGATCTAAGGTATTTTGATTTCAAATCTATGGATGCTTTTCTATTAAAATTTGATGCTTTGAATAGTCAATTGCATGGTTTAGGAGTAAAATTAGAAGATCTTAGATTAATTCATCTTATTCTTAAAAAATATCTTCCTAGGCAATTTCAGCAATTTATTACTAATATTCATGCTCAATTAGCTATTCCTTGTTTAGCTACTCAATTAACTTATGATATTTTTCACAATTTATTAAGACAAGAAGAAGCTAAGTTAATTCAATTTGGAAATATTCAGTCTAATGAACATGCTTTTTTGTCTAATTTTAAGCATCATTCTAAACAACACTATCATACTAAACCTCATTATAATAATGGCAATGATCCTAGAAAGTTCAACTCTTCTAAGAGACATCATTGCACTTATTGTAATAAGGATGGTCATTGGAAAAATAGTTGTTTTATGAGAAAAATCCTATCAAGCATGCAAAATAATCAACAACAAAATAAGTCTGAAAATCATAAGTTTCAAAACAATACAAATCAATCTAGACGTGCTTTTACTTGTGGTTATAATATTTCTCAACCTCTTGAATGGGTTATTGATTCGGGTGCATCTCAGCATGTTACTTCACATAAAGAAGTTTTTGAGTCTATGCAACCTGATATGTCTAATGTTCCTCTTCAACTTTCTAATAATCATACTTGTAAAGTAGAAGCAATTGGTGATGTGAATGTTCCTAATGATAAATTGCATGACGTTTGATATGTTCCTGAATTAAAAACTAATTTGCTTTCAGTTGCTAAGCTTTGTCAAGATTATAAAATAGAATTTTACAAAGATATGTGTTATGTTATTGATCCAAAACAAAACAAGTTCATTGCTAATGCTCAATTAGACAATGATAATTTTTTCAAATTTTATGACTTTGCTCAATCTAGATGCTCTTTAATATCTACCATTGATTTTAATGTTTGGTATGAAAGACTTGGTCATATAAATGCTAATAATATTTGTTTAATGCAAAAGCTTAATATGGTGATAGAATACCTAGTATTGTTCCATCTAAAATTGTATGCATAGGATGCATGGAGTGGTAAGATGCATAGGACTTTCCACATGGTTTCACCTGAGGCAACTCATAAGTTGCACTCTAGTTCATAGTGACCTTTGGGGACCTATGGAGAACAACCTCCATCCAAGGATCATGAAGTGCACTTAATTTTGTTGATGATTATTCTAGAAGAACTTGGATCTATTTCATTCATGTAAGATCAAGTTCTGATATATTTTTGAATTTCTGTAAATTTGTTGAAAGGTAATCTAGTTTTTAAACTTAAAATTTGAACTGATAATGGTAAATAATATGTGAACAATTCTTTAATAGTTATTTGAAATCATTTGGCATACATCACAGCACTATTCCTATACACCTCAAAAAAATGGTGCAATAGAAAGGAAGCATATAACAATCGTTGAAATTGCTAGGATGTATGTTACATGCTAAAAATATGTCTTATAAATTTTGGGCTGAAGCTATGTTTTGTGCTACTTACATTATTAATAGGATTCCTACTAAAGTTTTAAAGGATATAACTCCCGAAGAAGCTTGGTCTGGTCGGAAGCCCAATCTTAACCATTTAAGAATTTTTAGTTCAATTGCTTATGCTCACAAACCTAAACAAAAGAGGCAAAAATTAGATCCTAAATCTTCTTATCATATTTTTGTTGGTTATGATGAACATTCTAAAGCTTATAGAGTTTATAATCCTCTTACTAACAAATTTAAAGTTGCTAGAGATGTATGCATTGTTGAAAATGGTATTCATGATTGTTCTAAAGTGCATAATATTGAATCTTCTCAAAATAAAGTTATTGTTGTGGAGGATAATCCTCAAGTCGAATCTTCTCTTAACCCTCCCAATCCATCTCTTACTCATAGTGATAGTGATGATGAAAATGTTGAAATTTCTCCTCGTGATTCTTCTTCTAGTGATGATACTCCTACATCTAAAAGAAAGCCTAAATGGTTTCAAAATTTCATGCAAGAAAGTGAGGATATTTTAGCTAGAATTAATCAATCTATCTAAAGCTAGAAAGGAAAACTATTGTAATTATGCTTTGATGTCTCAATTTAAGAATACAAATGATCCTCAAACTTATGAACAAGCTAAAGATCAACCTCATTGGCAAAAGGCTATGCAAGAAGAATATGATACTTTAATTACAAATCAAACTTGGGATTTAGTTCCTTTACCTCTTGGTGAGAATCTTGTTTCATGCAAATGGTTGTATAAAACTAAGGTTAATGCAAATAATAAAGTTAGCAAGTTTAAAGCTAGATTAGTTGCTAGGGGCTTCTCTCAAATTGAAGGATTATATTATAATGAAAAATTTACTCCAGTAGCTAAGATGCCAACTATTAAATTATTTCTTGCTTTAGCTTCTCATGTGCATTGGCCTATTCATCAAATGGATGTTAAAAGTGAAAATTTAAATGGTGATTTACATGAAGAAATTTATATGTCTCAACCTTTGGGTTTCATTAAGGAAGGTAATGAAAATCTTGTTTGCATATTGAAGAAATCAATTCATGCACTCCAGTATTAATGCTTTCATCTCAAGGTTCATTGAAATTTAAAATTATTCTGACTACATATTGCTATAAAGTGTCGGATATCGCGAGTCATTATTTTATATGTTGATGATTTAATTATCACTTCTAGTTAGATAACAATTTGATTAGTGATGTTTTTGATAAGGTAAGCAAGGTTTTGAAAGGACCCAAAGAACCTTTACAGAGCTAGGAGAGGGACACTTCCAAACAACAAAGCCTCAATCTTGCTAATGAGCCAGTACTAGTGGAGACACTGCAGCAACACAACAAAAACATAGACAACTCCTAGTCAACAGTAACCAGGAGTAACAAAGCACTCAGGACCAACAACAGTCCTGAGACAAAGATAGACTAACAATCCAGACTTGGCACCATAACCAGGAGCAACTGAACACTTAGGATAAAAACCAATCCTATTGAACCCAGAAATAACCTACAAAACTGTAGACCGATAAGAATGATTAGTGATGTTAAGTCTCAACTCAATCAACAATTTCAAATGACTGATTTATTCCTATTACATTATTTTTGGGTATGCAAATTTAGCAAACACCTAAAGGTATTTTTCTTTCTCAACATAAATATGCTCAAGATCTCTTAGATAAGTTTAAAATGAATGATGCAAATTGTGTTTCTACTCCTTGTGAATTAGGAACTAAATTAATGGTTGATATGGAAACTCCTTTTGTCGATCCTACTTTATATAGGCAATTAGTAGGAAGTTTAAATTATCTAACTCTTACTAGAAATGATGTTTCTTATAGTGTTGGATTGGTTTCTAGATTTATGTCTAAACCACAACAAACTAATTTTAAAGTTGCAAAAAGAATTTTAAGATATGTTAAAGGTACTCTTAATCTTGGTCTTTTTTATGATGCAGATTGTGATTTTTCTTTAAAGGGTTATACTGGTTCATATTTAGGAGGTGATCTCAATGATGGGAGATCCACTTGTGGTTATTGTTTCTTTGTTGGAGCAGGTGCAATCTCATGGAATAGTAAGAAACAACAATCTACTTCTCTTTGTTCTACAAAAGTTGAATATAAATGTTGTACAAATGCATCCAAAGAAGCATTATGGTTAAGAAGATTACTTGAAGAATTGGGTCTACCTCAAATGGATCCTACTCCTTTATATTGTGATAATCAAAGTGATGTTTCTTTAGCAAAGAATCCAATATTTCATGCAAGGACCAAGCACATTGCTCTTCAACATCACTTCATTAGAGAGCACATTGAAGACAAGCAAATTTCTCTTTTGTATTGCAAAGGTGAAGATCAAGTTGTAGATATTCTCACCAAAGATTTTTGTAAAGATAAATTTCTCTTTCATTGTAAAAATCTAGGATTACAACCCATTGAAGGGTTTGATGTAAACTCCCAAAGTAAAGCTTAAGGGGGGATGCTAGAAGATTAATCTTTACTTGGTAAAGGTTACTCTTTAATTGTAATTATTTATTAACTTGTAGGAATATTCCAAACGAATCCCTACAAGTCTTTTGTCTCTTGTCTTCTCACACACATGTGTGAGGATGACTCATTTTATTTTTAATTCCTTTATTAAGGAATATTTATAGCCACCTCCTTGAGAGGTTCTTGACACATTACACACACATATATGGATGGTGGCATTCATTGAGTTTGGAGTTACATTCCAACTCCTCTTCTCACCTCTATTTATTGAGGTGCCTCTCCTCTCATTCTTCATATTCAAGCAAGCAAGCTTAAGGCTTAAGTTCTCTCTCTCTCTCTCTCTCTCTCTCTCTCTCTTTGTGTCATTCTTAGTTATTTTTCCTCCATTCATAATATTGTTTTTCTTTGTTTTTCCTTATCAAATTCCTTCTTTTGCATCCAGGTGCTCTGGTTTTGATTTTCTTTTGCTTCGGGTTTATGGTATTTCCTTCTCAAAATTAAAATTCCATTGTTGTTACTTTCCATTGTTTTATTTATTTTTCCTTTCAAGAGCCTTAACCTTTGAAAGTTCTAAAAGGTTTCAACCCTGCACTGGAGAGAGCCCACGGAGAGGCTGAAACTGAGAAGGAGTCCTGGGTTATTGCTGGGATTCTAGCTACATCTTCTTGGATTGCCAAATACCAAAGCAGCTTCAAGACCATAAAAAAAGAGGCTATGGGTATGAGTGAGCCAGTAGAGATTCTGGCAAAAATCTAAAAGTATCAAAAGAGATGAAGGCCGCAACACATGGATTACGTCGTTCTTTCTCGGGCAGTTACTACGCAAAAACCGGCTAAAATAATCACGCACCAGTTTGGCGACGTGAGTAAAAATGTAAAGAAAATTTGGTTTGCAAGTTGAAGACTTGGTTTTGGTATGGTCTAAAACAGTCTCCTTAGATGTACCAAAAGTTTGAAACCTATGTGTTGATTTTGGGATTTCAAAGATCTAAATCTAATCATTATATTTATTAAAATACCAATAATGGTCACATTCTCATTATTATATTATATGTAGATGATATATTATTTTTTGAGAATGGTAAGGGTTTGATTCTTGAATTAAAGTCTTTGTTGTCAACAAAGTTTGAAATCAAAGATCTAGGTACAACTAGGTAAGCTATATGAATGGAAATTAAAAAGATAGAGTCAATAGAAAGCTTGGGTAAAGCCAGAGAAAGTACGTGAACTTAATCTTGAAAAGATTCAACATGGTAGCTTGTAGACCATTGGTTGTTCCAATTATTCAATGGAAGAAGCTATATGTGAAGGATTGTCCAAAATATCCTACCGAAATGGACATGATTAGAGTACCTTATGTGAGTTTTATGTATGTTATGGTTTGTACGAGGCCAAACATTAACCAAGAAGTGGGAGTTCTGGAAGTGAATTTATGGCTAATATTGAACTAGTACATTGGATGCAGTTAAGCGAGTGTTCATATATCCGTGGGGTGATTTTGACTAGTCCTTATGTTTTCATGGTTATCCTACTAGACCTTAGTATTTAGTTTATATTTGTGGATATGTGGATTCAAATTAAGCAAGTGACATTGACAATCGAAGATCTACCAATGAATAAGTGTTCATGATGTTTGGTGGTGCTATCAGTTGGATGAGTAAATGACAAGTTGTAGTCACTTTGTCCATGATAGAAGTAAAGTACATTGCAACTAATCATGATTGCAAGGAAGCCATCTGGCTTAGAAGATTGTGTTTTGATGTTGGAATTCTTGTAGGAATGATTACCATCTGTTATGACAGCCAGAGTTGCATTTTCTTGGCAAAGAATCCTATTTTCCATGTTAGAATGAAGCACATTGATGTTCATTTCCATTTTGTTTGTGACATGTGGAAGATTGGAAGGAGAAATTTGACACTTTGATGAATGTTGTTGATGTATTAACAAAGCCCTTGAGCATGAAGAAATTTAAATGGTGTTCGAGTTACATTGGTTTCATGGCCCCTAGTAGTTGATTGTTTTTTGGCTCTTAAAAGGTCTTCAAAAAGTGGGAGAATGTTGGGATTAAGTTGTCTCAACCTTTGCAAATCTTATAATTTATTTTGGTGTTTAATTATTCATTTTATCCCATATTTATTTACCTACTAATGTCAAGTCATTTTGTGGGACTTATTGGTTGAGGTGGCATCCTACATGGAGGTGACTAGGATGACATGCAAGCTAATTTTGTGGAATTAGGTATCCCACTTGTTGGACCCCATTAGAGGCTAATTTGATTTATTTTATCATAATTTGTAAGTGTTAAGTCTATGACAAATTACGACAAGTTGCTATGATAAGTTATGACAATGTAAGGGTCAAGTTATGACAAACTATGATAGATGGGCCCCATGTGATGAAT
Organism: Sequoia sempervirens; assembly: GCA_007258455.2. Taxonomy (NCBI): domain Eukaryota; kingdom Viridiplantae; phylum Streptophyta; class Pinopsida; order Cupressales; family Cupressaceae; genus Sequoia; species Sequoia sempervirens. The sequence goes on along the minus strand of VDFB02000015.1, from coordinate 587,368,293 downwards.
GTGTCTATGTATGCAAGGTGTTTGCATGAATGAAAGAAAATTGCATGTTGAATGGGTCTTATGCATGAGGAGATAGGTGTTGGAATTAGAAAAAAATAATTTATGTTGGTCTTGCTTATGATATTGCACTTCAACAATGTTGTTGCATGCATGCAAGTGATGTGCATGCCAATGATACTTGAGATAGGAATGTAAGAATTGGATGTGTGCCATGTGGCAATCCTAAACGTCCATATTCTCTCATAGAGTTGTATATATTTGGTACTTGGTTATTTTGAATAATACAAGTTTAAAGATTTTAGAGATACCATTATGTTGTTAGAATCACTCCAAAAATCTTGTTGCACTTGAAGACTCTCGAATGATCTTAGCTCTATGGTTTTATTGTAACCTCTTTTATATTACTAATAATACAAAGGGTTGTGCTTTTGGAGTGTGGGGTTTTTCTCTCGAAATGGTTTTCCCCATGTATACACTATGTTAAATGGTATATTGTTGATTTGATATTTTTATTTACATTATCTAAATGTACATCTAAATATGTAACTAAAAAAGGTTTAAAATAAAATTTTACATTCTCTCCCTCACTAAGATTGATGTAGGAAGATGCTTCTGCTCACTCGACTTCCTTTCAATAAGTGATCTAAATTGGAGAACAAGGCTATTAAATGTATCTTAATTGGCTATGATATTTTTGTGAAAAGGTATAACCTTTGGGATCATGTGGCAAAAAAAGTGTTATATTTAAAGAAGTTTAAATTTCTTCCATACTATTGCAACCAAAGAAAATTAAAATAAGGATATAGTTAAACTACCCCCAAAGGCTAAGAAGGTTGAATTGGTAGACTATGAAGGACCTAAAGACGAGGAGAGATCAAGCAATTTAGAGGGTTTTTAAGAGGAGGCAAAACCCCCACTTGAGCTCTTGAGGAGTCATACTTGACACAAACATCAACCTAATAGGTATAATACTCCTAATTGGAGGTGTGTTTTCACTTTTATTACTAGCATAGATGAACCTAGGACTATAAAAGAGGCTATGACTATGGATGTAAATTTGTAGAAATCATCCATGTATGAGGAGTTGATTACATTTAATATAAATGACACATAACAATTAGTATCTTTGCCTAATGGATGGAAAAATGTTGTATGAAAATGGGTGTTCAAGATAAATATTGGTTCATATGGTAGTGTTGAGAAGCACAAGGCAATAATGGTTACAAGTAGATATTCTTAAGTTGAGGGAAATATTATGGTGATATTTTGAACTCTTTATTTTCCAAGCTCACATCCATTCAGTTCTTATTATGTGTTGTAACAACTTTTGATCTTGTGGTTGAGAAAATGGATGTGAAGATAATTTTCATTCATGGTGATTTAAGGGGAGAAACTTATATCACATAGTCAGAGCATTGCATTGAAATAGATAACAAAACAAAATTATAAGTTGAAGAAATCTTTGTATAGTCTTAAGTAATCGCCTAAGATGTGGCACCATTAGTTTTATTCATTTGTGTTGGGATTGAAATTTTTAAGATCCAAATCAAATGATTACATCTATTATAAAATGGAAAATGATCATTTATTTGTCATTGCATTATATGTTGATATATTGTTTTCTAATAATGATGCATGATTTAAGAATTAAAGTCTTGAATTTTAACATAGTCTAAGATGAAAGACTTATAGGTTACTATATTCATCTTGGGGATTGAGATTTGAAGAGATAGAGCTAACATAAAGCTCTATTTCCAAGGATAGAGAAAGTACATGAACTTGGTAGTGGAGAGATTCAACGTGAAAACTTGTAGAACACTCTATTTTCCTATTTCAATGGGGACCAAGTTTTTTTTAAGACTGTAGGAATCAAGCAACCTTCAATGGGGACCAAGTTATCAGTAGAGTAACGTTTGAATTCTGTAAGTGAGATGGAAGATATGTCTAGAATATCTTTTGATAGTGTACTTGGGAGATTAATGTATGTTATAATTTATACAAGACCATGCATTGCACAAGTAGTGGGAGTCCTTAGGCATTTCATGGCCAATCTTGGACACATACATTAAGATGCAGTGAATAGGGTCTTAAGATATTTATGAAGTACCTCTAAGTACTCTATTTTTTATCACGGTAATTCTAAAAGGGTCTGACATTTAGTGACCATTCATATATATTTGAATTTAGATTAGGTGGTGGGTATTGAAAACAAGAGATCCACCGGTGGATACGTTTTCACTATGTTTGGTGGTGCTATTAGTTGGATGAGCAAGTGACAAACTATGGTCACTATTACCACTATAAAAGTAGAGTACATGGTAGCTATGCATGCTTGTAAGCAATCCATCCTGCTTAAATCTCTCTGTTAATATGCAGGGTTGAATCCAAGAGCTATTATAGTTCTATGTGACAATTACAAGACCATATATTTGACAAAGAAATCAACCTTTCATGTGAGGGAAAACATGTTGATATTTAATACCATTGTTTTCAAAATATGGTAGAGGGTGGGAGTGTGATGATAGAGAAAGAAGACACTTTATATAATATTATAAATGCATTAATGAAGCTAGTGATCACATCAAAGTTTAGGCAACGCAACGAGTCTATGGGCCTTGTTGGGTCTCAAAATTGTTGCTCACGCCTCTAGACGTATCAATCCACTTTAAGGCTAGGGATATGTTATTCATGAAGGTGGATAAAATAAATCATTAATACAATGTGAGTGATGATAGGCCAATTATTGAGAGTGGATAATCTCTACTTCACTCTAGGTTTGAATAGACCTATAAGGGTGTTCCTAGAGCTAATATTTGACAAGATTTGATCATAACTAAAGGTATGCAGATACGAAAACTTGTAGTAGTATCTAATGTATATTTGGCCCCATACATTGTCACTAAACCAATGGTTAACTTATTTTTTTAATCTTTATTAAGTTTATCGATACATCATTCAAGATTTGGGTATGCATGGCATGATTCTCTTAAGATGAAATCCTTAAAGGTTCATTGGAGATGTTTCCCTAGTAAAAATATTGAAACATGCAATACATAAAAACTATTTCCCACTCCTAAAATACTATTTGAATAATTTCATTCATTTTATGGTGGTGGAGAGTTAGACACTTCTAGGATTGGTGCCTTATATTGGGTTACAAAGTCACAGTAAACTAGAAGAAACAACATATAAAAATGACAAGAGATATGATATTAACCATTATTTAACATGCTTAATAATCAATCTACAAACTTTTATAAATCCATATATAATAAGGAAATGACCATTACATATAATGTCTAAAATTTATTAAATTGTTCTGATATATATCAAATTAATGTTGCACTCACACCAACAAATGTGATGAGAGAAAACCCTAAGCTAAGAAGAACCTAGCACACTTTGTTGCTTGTAATTTTCCCTAGAAATATACAACTAACCAATAAGACATTTAGTTATAAATATGTACTACCTAATAGATACCTCTTTTTGATTTGAAAAATGGGGTGTTCTAATGGTGATTAGATGTGCAAGTTTTGAAACCTTCAAATTTCTTTGTCACTAAAGTTGTGTGGAAATAGATAAATGATTGACCTTTGTTCTAAAAAGTGAATTGGCATATAGTGCACTTGGTTTGGTTGTTGAATCCTATGTTACATGTGGAACAAGTAAAAATCACACATGAAATCCACTAAAATGGCAACCTATAGCTTCCACAAAAATTATTTATGTAAATAAAACTATGACTATATTAATGGTGATATGAAATTCCTCATCCTCCATCACTTGAAGTACATTTGAATCTGCACCCTTAAGATTGACAATTATTTTTGGAATGAAAATCCACTTAGAGTAGTTGCAATGTCAAAATTAGTTATTAATGATATCCCAGGTCATGTAGGGAGGTATGTGGGAGTGAACAGTGCACGTTGTAGGAGTTATATAGTTTCAAGGTTAGGGGTCAAGGATTCCTCATAACCCATGCTACAGATAATCAAATCAAATACCCCTACACCACTAAATTTGAAAAGATATATGAAGGAAATTATCAAGAGTTGGGGATCAAGGATAACACACAATCCATACCACTTGATAGCAAATCTACAAGTTCATTAACTTGAAAACTCACCAACACCTTTACTTGTCAATATTTATTCAACACTTTAGGCTTTGAACAAACCTTGTTGATATTTTCGAAGGTTCACCGACCTTGAAAACCTCCACCAATTTGCTTGTTAACACTTTGGGGAGTTTTAGAACTTTGAAATTATGTGAAAAGAAAAAGAAGGTTCACTTTTCATGGATTAGGGATCAAGAATACTCCACGCCTTATACCAAAAGTAAGCAAATAAAGGTATCTCTACATCAAAACTTTGAAAGGATACATGAAGGGAAATATTAGGAGTTATAAATCATGGATATTGAGGAATTCATCTCATAAGGGATGCAATTAAGGATAGGTCTAAACTCACGAACTAAAAAAATAACATAGAGTGAAATATTGGTGATTGAGAGTTGGGAATACTAAATAAATAATGCCACAAGTACCGTGATAGAGGTATTCCCATATCTTTGACTCCAAAAAAGTAGGTGAATGAAAATGCATAAATTTGGGGATTAGGTATACCAAGGAATTGATGCCATAAGGTACATGTGCAAAGGGATGGCCAAATTTGTGAGTTTGAAATATAACACAATGAAAAGGATCTAGAATCAAGGATCAAGGATACACCGAACCTTGACTCATAAGGGATGCAAATAACAAGATGACCTAAATTGTGACTTTATAAAGTAACTCAGAGTAAAGTGTCAAAGTGAAAGGGTCTAAGGAAGAGCATTTTGGTAAGAGAAATTGAGAAACTCTAACAAGATAAAGGGAAAAAGGAGGGGGTTTGAGATAAGGCATGTTTGGATGAAAAACTCTAAAAATCTAATAATTTGCACACACTTTGAAAAAACTATTAGCACCCCACAATTTGAACATTTTGACCTTTCAACTTTCAACACAATGGTAGGTACATGGGGGACAATGAATAAAAATACATACAAATTTGACCAAGGGATACTCACTCAAAGATTTCTTAGATTGGCTCTATACGAGAGAAAAATGAGGCCTAAATGCACAAAGGAGCTAAGACTTGAGCAAAATTTAGTATTGTTAGATTGAGTCCCAATAGGCCTCTCAATCCCCAATTATTAGTTGATAGTGTTTGTATCCCCTTTATTATTTCAAGGTATTTGACAAGTCAGAGAATATTAGGAAAGTTGTCTCAACCTTGCTCCTAATGTTAAGAATATAAAAAATATAGTTTTTGGACTACAGAACAAAAAAATAAATTTTTAGGGTATGCATTTTTTTTGGTTTGTTCAACTTTCACTTCCAAGGATGCTCAATGCATATATCTCTTTGAGCTCTACAATTTAAAAAAGGGGCTCAATGGACTCTTATATCAAAATTTATAACCTCCAAAAGCTAAGCCTCCCACATTAAAAATAGAAAAACATGTAACACATAAAAGAGGTGTAAGAGGGAGTTAGGTTGACCCATTTATGTCATGTGTTATGGTGTATCATAAGACATCTTTGAATGGATATAATAAAGCCAAGAGAATGACAAGTTGGTGAGTGGTTCATCACAAACTCATGATGGCCCAAGTGGAGGGAATAAGTTGTTTTAGCTCATGGACTCATCTTGGGATTTGGATAAAATTTTGACCAAGAATTTGGGCACCATGTTTTAGATGTTTTTAGCTCATGTTTTGTAATTAACATTTGATATCATTCTGTATTATTTCTCCTATTTATGAAGTTTTTGATATGGATATTTTGATAGTAAGTTTAGGTATCGTTATTAGGCCATAACTATTTTAGACTCGTTGTTTGTGACACTCCTATAAAGGCCTAGACTCAACAAGTGTATTATAGATTTTGATTACTAAATAATATAGCGAGTTGCTTTAGAGTGGATTTTTTCTCTTGTAAGGATTTCCACATAAGTTACCATGTCATAGTACATTGATTTTGTGTTTATTTCCTTGTAAGTACATGGTTAATTTAATTTTTACACATATCTCCTCCCATAGATTACTATAGGAAGCATATTTCACACATATGCTTCCTTTCAACTCACACAATACATCATTATGCTATTCTAATAATTTACACTTTAGATATTAGGTAGTGTAACCACCATGGTAATCTAGGTGGCACTCTCGAGGCTTGTGCTATGCCAGGTTATATGCTAGCACATTGTGCACCTTCTAACCACACTACTTAATCATTGGGAGATGACAAGTCATGGAAATGGTTCAACTTCCATGGAAAGGATTTAACTTTCATAATGACTCTTACCCTTCACGTCATGTAATCTATATTTAATTATATAATATTACCATATAAGAGATAGATGGATAGGAGATCATAATATAATAGCCGTGCACGTCTTTCTCAAGAATATGCCATGTATAGGATGACCCAATAATTTTTTTTTTTTGTATTTTAGTTCTTTGTGTGTACATTTGCTTCGCAAAGCTTCTACACACGTAAATAACTTCATTTAGATCTTCATTTTGAGAGTTGCCCACTAGGTTTCAACTTGGGCCCAAGACACATTGGCTTGGTATCCTTAATAGGGTTTGAGAAAAAGGAGGATATATCCTTGTCATGTACAAATTCTTAATCACACAAATTGAGTATTTATGTAGATTCGAGGTGAGATAAAAATGAACATACTCAAATTAATAAATTGATTAGATTTGTGGGCATGGTTTAGATCCACGAGTCACAAGCCATTTTCGAGTGCAAATTTGATTTAGAAACTTTTGAGAACAAATTATTTCAAATTTTGTCATTTTGTAATTTAAAATTATAATTCAAAATTTATAATTAAAATTACTAACAACTATTTGTCGACCTTCAAAATCATATATATACTTTTATTTCATCATATTTATAGATTTCTAAATTATATTTTATATTTGTCACAACTCTTAACCTTAAAAGTATATGCAATTCAATATCTATTTAATTAATTATGTCTAGAGTGTAACTACAATGATAGTTGTTTAGAAAGCAAGAGGTAGCGAAATCAACTTCTTACATTGATCTTGAGATAAGTGTGCATAAATTTTTAAAGATGATCTAAACAATTACAAAAGACATTAACAAACACAAATGAAATCATAAACAATGAAGCACATTTCACTAGTATTTACATGAAAAAACCCTTTCAAGAGAAAAACCCCACACTTCGCACATGCTTAATGTATTATTCTAATCCACAATGAGATTAGAACACAATTGTTGAGCAAGCTTTCATACGAGTATCACCAACATACAATCTTAGAATAAATTTGATAGTATTACAGTAGCTACAAATTCATACATACTCCGATTCCAACTCCCAATTTATAAGCTATGAACAACTTGGAAAGTAACAATGGTTTTACAAAATAATGTGCTAAATACACGTAGTGATATGACATCCAAGTAGGACCCCAAGTCTAGCATCCACCTAGGAAGATTTGACAATTTGTTAAAAATAATAAATCAATATTGCCACTTGTAACTATCATTGGTCATAAGCACTCACCTAACATGGATGCCCAAATTTGGAACCCCCACTTCCAAAAATAAAGTTACATGAAAAGTGCAAACACTTATCACAAAGTTGGTCAAGATTCAAATTAACTCCCCTGTTACAAGCTCTTATGTGTCATATAAATCCATCATAGAATCCCTTCATAATAGAGTTCTTCAATTGTACAATGTATAACCACTTTAACGACAACCTAGAATTCACACCTTATAAGACACCTTTAGTTGACAAGTATAACACCTCAAATTCCAATGCCCTATTTCCATATGAAGCTAATTTAATTAATAATAAAATATATTAAAATAGACAAAAATAATAAATAATTAAAAACAAATACATAAACTAACTAAAATTATACATTTTGATTCCAATATATATTTAAAAATTAACT
>VDFB02000015.1:587305338-587360205 GCA_007258455.2 Sequoia sempervirens | reverse complement strand
TAACTATTAAAGATCTATAAATTTTTTGCATCATTCTCCTCTCAATATTAGTTTAGTAAGTTCCACTACCTTAGCTTCCTTACAGTCATATCAATTTGAAGAATAACCTCTTATAGGTAACCATCCTCTCATTATGGACTTTATCGATGAGTCTATATCTTCACTCTAGATGATTTAGGCTTGAAAATTATATTTTGATGGTTCATAAACTCACAAAGGATTACATCAAGAATAATTTTCATTGCTCCTCAAGGTGATTTCATTCCTACATATTTTTTACTAGATTTACCATCACAAACAAGATTGAAAAATATGAGACCCCCATCAACAGTCTCAAAATAGTAGTCTATTGGAATATCAAACATATCTTAGTTTATGGGGACTTATAACTAATCATACATTAATTGCATAATTAATATTCAAAAAAAAATGAGAAGGTAATACCTTATAAAAGGATGGCCAAAAATTTCAAGTACACTTCACCTTCATTCAAATTGAGCATGTAATAGACTTAACAAGTAGTAGATTCCATGGACACCATCAAATCTCTATTAGATATGCAACAAGATAGTATTCTTGGTTGAAAACATGTTGCTCCTCATGTATTATGTCCCTAATACAAAAATCATTTGTGAACTAGTTGGTCCCAATAATCCTTGGTATTATGACATATATACATACCTTCATGATAATGTCCATCTGCCAAACCTATCCTATACTCACCACCAATCATCTATCCAATGCTCTTCTTGCTTTGCTATCATCACTGACACCCTCTACCAAAGGAGCTTCAATGGTTCTCTACTTAGGAAACTTAAATTAGAAGAGGATTTTCTTGCAATAAAAGAGGTTGATGATGGTATCTATGGTGCCTACACTAGTGGTATGGTCCTAACTAAAATTATCTTGAGAATAGGTTACTATTGGCTCATCATGGAACATGATTCCTATTAGTATGTGAAGAAGTATTTATCCTATTAGTAACATATAGATTTAAATCATGCATCACCAAAGGTATTGCAACCCATCATTAATCCTTAGCCATTTTCTTAGTGGGGTCTCAATATCATTGGCAAGATTCATCAATCCTCCTCCAATGGACACAAGCTCATTATTAGTGCTACAAAATACTTCACCAAATGGGTTTAAGTTATTCCCATTGCATACACTACTATCCAACACATTTACAAGTTCATCTCCGACTACATCACCTATTGCTATGGCATCCCTTCTGCCATTATCACTAATAATGGTAAGTTATCCATAAAAAATGGATTCTACATTCTTTATGAGCACTTCCACATTGAACATTGGTTGTCCACCCCATACTACCCATAAGTCAGTAGTCAAGTAGAGGTATTTAATAAACCCTCTTAAAAATTCTCAAGAAGATAGTCAATTAATTTAGTTGTGATTGGATTGTTTAGCTTAACCCTTCCTTTTGGTCCTATCGCACTAGTATCCACATGTGACTCCATATTAACTTATATTTGGCTCTAAATTCATATTACCTATCAAGATCAAAATTTGTTATTACACATTTACTTATGCAATATTATTGATGATGAGGAACATTAGGTTGCATGCTTACATGAGCTTGAACTTCTTCATGGGCGGTGTCTCAATGCCCTTAACCATTTGTAGTCATATGTAAATCATCTACATCAAAAATATAGTAAGAAAATAAAATCCCATGAGTTTGAGGTTGGTGATCTCATGCTTAAGGAAAATAAAAAATATAGGAAAGAAATAAGAAGGGTAAATTTGAGCTTAATTGGTTAAGACCATATGTTGTCATCACCAAGTATGCTTCAAGAGCATGTCAATTATCTACCCTTGAGAGTGATTCACTTGACTAGTCCATCAACATCAAACAAATCAATCAATTTCATGCATAAATTCAAGAAATGTCCTAATAGAAAAAATAAATTTATTAATAATTTAAAAAATTAGTAAAGATAAAAATCATCCTTTGGTGAAAACCAATTCTGGTGACACTTTGGACAAGTACCATGGTGAAAACCTACCTGTAAGTGTCATTTTTAATAAACTAAACTTAGCCATATTTCAGGTCCTCATCTACCACTCATCCATAAGTCTCCTTCATCCACTTGTTCCTATCATTTTCATCCACCACTCCATCCATAACATCTCATCTCTTATATTATATTTGGGACAGCTAATTACTTCCTACTTTCAAATAAATCTTTAGATGTGCGATTTAACTCACTTAAGGATTTGGATCCCTTTCATAATAAATGAGTATCATGCATTTATTCACTATCACATGGAAACACTTGCATCCCCATACCATTAATTAAAAAAATCCTCCCATGAAACCTATTCCTTCTTTCCATAAATAAAGCTCACATATAAAAAATTGTGTCACACACACTATACAAAAGAAACATTGTGATTTACTATATAATCAAGAACTACATGCCAATCTTGATAATATATAGTTGTTACATAATTTATCATTTTCTAAATTTCCTATTTTATCTATAATTTTCCTTCACAACATCCATCCTTCCCCGCATAAGGATTAATCATCATTTATTTATCTTATTAGTACCTTAGCAAGAGGTTACACAATTTCAAATCAATTGGCTATTGATTGTTTACTTCTTCTTTTTATGTTTGATATTTTGATTTTTAATTTGATATTTGATTTATCTTGTTTATCTTTTGATTCATTTTTTTTTTTTAATTTTTTGATAAATATTTTTGACCCATACTATGCCCACTCATAGTCACCACTATCATCATATATCATGGTGTGCTTTGACTAGTCCAATTGGGGCATGACCTATGATTTGTGTGTCATTTTTGTTGTATGTTCTCCACGAGAACAAACAAGGTAAATCACCTTGAAATTTTATGGGAACTCATCTCCATGCTTGATGATTGCCTCACCATGTACCCACCAAACATTCCAAACTACTTAAGAGTATTCAAGCATCCTATTGTTTGCATTTGCTTGAGTGTTAAGTTCCATGCAATGGATACATTGTCGCCTTGGTCTTATATACCCTAGTGCATAACATCCATTTCCATATCAAAATAAGGTTTATCTCCATATGAAAACATAATATATCATTCCAAATAAGCATTTCTCCATGTCTAATCATCCATTATCTTCATTTCATCAATTCAAATTTCTTGCATTTTCTCTTCATCTTCTTTGATAATTTGTCATCTAATCATATGTCTTTTGAGATCTCACTCATGTCACTTTTTGCATGGCTTACCTCTTGAGGGGGTATCATCATCTTTTCATTCAATGTTTCATCATTTTCTCCATGTGATTGAGGCATACTATCACTTTACTCATATCTCATCATAACAATTTTTCTTTTATTTAAAATAATGCTAATATGAATATCATCTCAAAGAGGGGAAAAATATAAAAACCTAAATAATATTTCCTTCACCATCATATTCCATCACCTAAACATTCACTTCATCTCTTAGGACCTAATTCATCCATTCATCACCTAGGGCACACATGCTATCACTTTGTAATCTATGACTCCTAACGCTTAATAATTTAATTAATTTCTAATTATTTAATTAAATTAGGCTATCATTATTTATTAATTTAATAAACTATTATTGATTGAATTATCCAATTATTTATCACATTTATATATTTATTTATTTATCCATAAAATATTAGTAAATTAATTTAATATTAATTTCCACCTCATGGTACCAATAATTTAATTAATTAATTCCACCTCCCTTAATTGACTACCAAGTCTAATCCATTCATTTAGACTTACTCCCAATCCCACTCATCAATCATATCCACTTCATTCATTCATGCAATCAATTAACTATACCATGCAAATAGTCAACTCCCCCTAATTCTCTCCTATAGTGAGTTAACTCCATGCAAGCAATTAACTCATCAATCAGATTTGTTAACTCCCTATTCAATTTGAATTGATAATTAATAATTATTTTAATCAAAAATTAAAATAATGTTTAATTCTCTCATACTTTCCACAACTCCTCATCAACCCCCTAAACATGGATCAAATATGAGACTCTAGATTGAACCCTAGATGTTCATCTAACTCCCTTGAAAATCTATAAATCAAACCCATTTCTCACTATTTCACAAGAATTCAATTTTATATCTATATTTCATCAGTTTGATATTCAAAGAATACTAAGTTTATAATGAAAATTGAGCACCCACATTCCAAAATGAGAAAATATTCACAATATGCTCATGTGAATAGGTAAATAAATTTTGAATCAATGAATTCAAATAAGATGGAAATAAGTGCAATATTCAATAACCAATTCAATGACCCAAAATATCTAATCTCAACGAAGTGTGTGCATAATGAAGAAAATAACATAAATTAAACTAATCTACTTTACCTCCACCAAAATTCCTAGTCTTACTCCATTGTAGAATATAAATTATGCCAATTTTAATGTATGTGGATTGCTTAAATACCTTAGCATAACCAAGATAGCAAAAATAAAAGATGACTATGGATGCAAGATTTGACAAATTCATGGAGTAAAAGGGTCGAATTGATGGATTTTTATAGCTTTTATGGATATCAAATCAATAGGGTAAGATGTGATATGAGATTGATGTATGAGGATTGTTGAGATATCATGATGAATGCGTACCTAACATGTGGCAGGATGAAGGGTTGTGATGAAAAGCTAAGTGGATGCATGGATCAAATGATTGGATGCATGGGTGAGTGAGAGTGAACTAATGTTTCTTTTTAAGTTCACTCACTAAAATTATAGATGGTCACTAAATCTAGAGTTGGTCTCTAAATTTAGAGTTGGAAGAATAAATATAGAATTGATATAATTAGCAAAAAAATAAAATAACGATTTTATTTATTTTTAGAGGAATGTGTAAACTAAATAAATTAAATAATTTATTCAATTTTGGAAGAATAATTAGCTAATTAAATAATTGAAAAATTATTTAATTATGTCAATGAGGAGGATGCATGATTTAATTAAATAATTAAAAATTATTTAATTAATGAGAATGGAAGGATAATTGGAAATAATTAAATAATTAAAAAATATTTAATAAAAGTGAATGAGGAAAAATATTAAATAATTAAATAATTAAAAATCATTCAATTCAATTTGATGAATGAAAATAGTGAAATAATTAAATTATTTAATTAATTAAGGGAAAAGTGTTAGCCTAATCAAAGTGATGAAGGGGTGATTAGTGATGATGAAGGGGAATGATGAATTTATAAGAATGTATTAGACATTTTTAGGTGCCTACTACTCAATATATGGTCTACATGTGTTTGATTTGAGTATTAATGATTTAATTTTGACGCTTATTTTGTTTATTTATTTTGCATGCATACATGCACAATACAAGGATAGTTGAAGCACAAGATAAGATATATAATGTGAATATGTATTCAAAGAAGTAATTCCTCCATCTTGCAAGTTACTTTATAATATCAAAATGTGACACCAATCTATATCCACATCCACCTCTTACTACATATCATTTACAATAAACATGACCCAAATAATATATATATAAAATTAATTAACTCACATATAATTAATAAATTCACTCATAAAGTTGAGCCAAGACTATAACTTACTTTAACATTAACTTATGGAAATAGTGAAATTGGATAAGCTACACAACTAACAACAAACATATAAACATTTGCATGGAAGTGCTCAAGCATCAAGCATATAATTTTGGGTTCAATCACTTATCAAGTAGTTATATAAAATGTTGTAACCCAAATAATACTACAGGACCAAGACAAGACAAGAGTTGGCACAAAAGAGGCCTTACAATTTTTATAGATGAGCTACAAGATGTCCAATAGAAAACATAAAATTTATATTGAGGAAATATATTTTAAGAAGGGTTATAACCATGAATAATTGTATTCTTCTTCATCATTTGTAACACCAAATTATTAAAATAAGAAATCGTTCCATTTTATATAGAAATTGTAGTCTTTAAACCATAAGAATGAATATGTACATTAAAATTAGCTTATGACAAAGGGTATAAGAAGGTTTGGTTGGAGGGGGTCTCTCTAAATATTATTAGATGTCTTAAAAATGATCATTCCCCTAGCTGGTCAATTGACACATTCATCTCATACTCCCTAAATTTATGATCAAATCCTTTGATGAAATTAGGATTACACATATTTATCATCAGGGAAATAAACTTATGGATATTTTTTCTAATGAAGGCATGAAAAGTGAATTATTAAAACTATGGGAGGGGTACTCCTCTATACGCATCAAAGCTCTAGCCATTATATATTATGAATGCTAACATAAATTTTGAGAATCGATGGGATGTCGGAATTATGAGACTTAGACTCCTCACATGTTTTATAGGTAAAATGGGGGTTTCCTTCCCTTTTTCGTATCTATTGGGATATATGGAGAAACATAGGTGGTTTGTTTATCAAACTCATTACTATTAAAATGGGAGGTGAGAGAAGTAGAGTGGAGCCCTTATCTTGTGATGGGGTCTGTAGGAATCAAAAAGTGTGGATAATTGTGGAAGAGGGGGGCTAGCTCCCTACCTGGAGAGGCTTCACAGCCATGACCAAAAAGCTACCAAGATTTTTATCAAAGGAGGGAAGAGTAGGGTGTTGAATGTGAATGGAAAGAAAATTTCTATTAATGAGGAGCATATTGCTAGTATTACAAGGCTTTTGATGTAGAGTAGGAAGTTCTTTTGAGATAGAAAGGTAAATGATGAAGCCCTAAACTAATTTTTTAAGGGGAATGACTGTGGGAAGCTGGTGAAACTCTCCTCCCAGGGCTACAATTTTTTATCCATCAAATCCATCTGGGTAGAAGTTGTTGAGGTCATCATGCGATATATCACATTGGATGGTAGGTTCGCATCAATTTGTGGTGTTTATTTCATTTTATTAAACCACTTTTTACATAAATTGTTATTTTCATTTCCCTATTTTATGTTAGCTTCGTTGGATTATGTTGCTAAGGAACACATTAAAACCCCAAATTGTCTATTTTGCATGAGGGGTTAGTCCTCCTTATTGTGGAATATTATAAAAATAAACCCCTATGTTGAGTTCGAGGGGAAGGGGAATACTAAGAAAAAATTACAACTGATGGTTATTCACTACTTTGATGTGAGTGTAGATACCAGTGAGGATGAGGATGATGAGGATTGGAGGGAAGAAGATGAGGGAGAAGATTATGTGGAAGTGTTCTTTGTGCTACCATCTAAGGTAGAGGATCAAAGGAAAATAAAGAGCATTGGTAAGAAGAACTCCCCTAAAAATAAAGTGAAGAGGAATATCTCCTAGATTGAGGGTTCACAAATAGGGGAGGAGGAGGAAAGGAATAAAAATTCATGAAAGGGGAAGAAAATATTAAAGTATAAAGGGGAAGTGTCCTGCAAAGATAAGGAGAAAGTGGTCAAAAAAATGGCTATTAGGATCTAGTCTCCAAAGAAAGGTATTGAGAAAGATAACCATGATGGTGAAAACTTTTCCTATATTTCTGAAGAATTTACTTATCTCTACATCAATAGAGAGGAGATTTATGATGTCTCGGGGTTTGCTAAGGAAGGGGTTACTAACCAATTTAAATTGTCAAAATGGTTCTTTATAGAAATTAACAAAATTAATATCAATGTCCAAGCCCTACAAGAGAAAATTACCAATGAGGTTTGAGATTAGTGAAGGGGTGGTAACAAAGAGATGAAGAACATGATTGATGGTTTTAAAGATGGATTTTGAAAAACGTATGACTGAATTGGAAGAGAGAGTTTAGGAAACTAATAGAATCTTGGAGAATATATTAAGTATTAGCCAATGTTCTATAAAAATAATGCTAAGGGGAATAAGATTCTTAAAGAGAAGCTCAAAGAATTGAGAGAGGAGTAGATTAATGATGGGATCCTTGAGGAGAGTATAAAAAAAGAGAATTCAAATAAAGAAAAAGGGAAGAAATAGGTGCAAACTGAATCAAAGGGGCCAAGCTCGAGGACAAGGGGGATAAAAAATAAATCTTTAGAGGAGGAAAATAATGAGTTATTGAACTTGGTTAATCTTCGTAAAAAAAATTACAACCAGGGGCTAGAGGTGGAAGATACTCTAAAGAACATGAAATAGTCTTGTGGCTATTTTTTGGCTTTTAGTTTGATGTTGGTGGGCTATTATTTGGCTGTTTTTTATTCTTGTGGTAGCATTTTGTTTGTAAGGGTTTTGGGTCCCTCCAAAACTTTTTTTTCCTATTAATCAAAATCAAGTTTACTTATGTGCTATTATGGGTGATAATACTTGGAGACAACTACAAATGATATGAAAGTGATAAAAATGGAGGATTTCTAAGCCAGATATAGTGTCAATAAGAAAAATTATTAGACTCTTCATATACCCAAACTTAAGTAATTGCATGTGTAATAACATTGGATTAGTTATGAGTAGTAAGGCATGTAATAATCATAATGACTCTCAAATCACAAGGCTCTATTTCTCCCTCATCCAATCTATCAAGGTCACTCATGTTGCTCTTGTTGTGAAGCTTATTATGTGGGACCTTTTGAACTAATAGCTTTTTTTAAAATAAAAAAAAAATCTTGATGGGCTTAGTAATTAGATTTTTTATCAAGATCCATATTTTCTTATTTTGTTTTTTTTTTTTAAATAAAAATTTCAACAAGTCCATTCTTCTTCATTGTAAGACATAGATTATTCATACGAGAGAAGTATATGATTAGAGGGTTATCAACCTTGTGTTGTTCCAATTATTAAGATGTTCTATTTTTCCTTCATACATGCTATAATAACCTAAAAATATGCCTTCAAATCTATTTTTAATGCTAGTTATCACCTTAAGAAAATAAATTCAATTTATTAACTATCCCCTCCAACTGTAAGGTGAAACTTTTCCTCAAGTTGAATAAGAGATAGGTAAAGGGTGATGTTTATGGGGAAATATAATGATATAGAGTAGCATGTAAAATGAAAATTTAAAAGTGGGTGATGAGAAATGGCAGGTGATAATGTAGTAAGTAATAAATTGTGCTTTAGGTACAAAAAGTGAGTGATAGTGGAGTGTTTAGATATATTACAATAGTATTAAGTGGGATAAGGATAGAAATTTATAATAATATGAATGAGAAAAAATTACATAGTTACATAAATTATTGTTAAGACAAATATAATTGACTATCTAAATACATATGTATGGTTACCTATATTCATATTGGTTCACCAATCTCAATGGATGTTGTAGAAAAGTTTGGTAGTAAAAGTGGAAACATGTAGTCCTTTAGGAGATGTGACCAAGTGATGAGTTTAGTAATCAATTATCACTAGTGATGAGAAATAAATGTACATCATAGTTGAGGGGTGAAGTCATTTTTTTGGCTCCTAATCAACCAAAAAACTATTTTTCTAATTAAGACTATTTGTTTAGTACTTGGGTAGTTGATGTGTAATTTTTCTAGGTTAATACGTGTGAGCCTATCAAAGAATTTAAAAATGAATGTATTAATGAAACCCAATTCAATAATAAATGACTACATCAATGAGCGTGTGCACAAAAAAAGGTAAATCAATTGAACTAATATTACCTCCACAAACATGCCTAACCTTACTCCTTTATACTTGAAAAATGTTGCAATAATGGTATGTGGATTGCTCTTAACTTAGCATAACCTTGATTCACAAAATGAATACAAAGATGACTTGATTTTTTTAAAATTCGTGGAGGGATTGAATGGCTAAATGGTAGTGTGCTTATAGCTTTCACCTTATAATTGATCAACAATGCAAGATTATTTTAAAGGTCAATGGATGAGATTGATTGAGAGATCATATGAACATGCAAGTGAAATGTGTCAAGATGAAGGGATTGAATGATGAGTTAAGTGGATACATATATGAGATGACTAGTTGTATGAATGAGTGAAGTGAGAGTGAGTGAGAGTGAATTGATGGTGTTTTTTAGTTAGTTCACTAAATTAGGAGTTAGAAGAATATAAATAGAATTAAACATTAAATAAAATTATTTTATTCGTGTGCATGAAGTGAAGATATAATTAAAAAATAAATAAAATACCCATTCTATTTATTTTTGGAAGAATTTAAAGATAGAAAAAGTAAATTAAATAATTTATTTAATTCTAGAGGAAATATTAGCTAATTAAATAATTAAAATTATTTAGTTATGATGGATGAGAAAAATGCATGAATTTTAAAAGGGGGGTAAACACTTTTGACCCAAAGCTATGGACTAGTGAGGTCATAAATGGGGGACCTCATCCCCAACAAAAACACTCAATAATAACACCCTAAAGGGGTTTGAACTTTGGTGGTAACAATAACAACACCATCTTTAAATGATTGCACTAGATGCAAATATTAGCAAGTAGAATGCACGAGTTAATTAATTAATTAAAAAATATTTAATTAATATGATAGAAGAAATTAAGAAATTAATTAAATAATTAAAAATTATTTAATTTGTGTGGATGAGAGGAAATTGAAATAATTAAATAATTGAAAAATATTTAATTAAAGTAGTTGGAGGAAAATGATAAATTAATTAAATAATTAAAAAATATTTAATTAATATGGAAAAGGGAAAATGACGAATTAATTAAATATATTTAATTAATATTGATGATGAAAAGTGGTGATTTAATTAAATAATTAAAAATGTAAGACCTACCTATTCCTAGCATGCGATGTTAGTGGGAACATTGTATTACATATATGTTGAGATGCTAGATGTTCATATTTTGGTACTATTGCTCTATGTTCTGATTCATTATTTTCTCAATGGTTGTTTTACTACTTTGTTTGGTGTAAATGGTATTGAAGTGTGTGTGTGTGTGTGTTATGTTGCTAAGTCCCTTGAAATGGTATGAATGTATTTCATTTTGCAGGTGTTCTTTGGATGTGTGGATGATGCTATCACGAATTGTATCATTACTATTATGTTTTGGTTCATAAACATGTGCATTAATATTGATGTTGTAATTAAATGCTATCATGAATTATATCATTTAAATTTAATGTATTTATGAATATGATGTTGTACATGGCTGGGTAATTATGTGATGCTTCAACTATTTATATATATGAAGCAAGTATGATTGGCATGTTCATTGAGTTGTTATAGGTACTAGGTATTTCTCCACCTATCTCCATAGGTCTGAGTATACCCTGATGGTGTTTATAATGAGATTTCACATTGTACATTTATTATTTTTCCCTACCCGTCGTACTCGATCCAAGTGTGAGTCCCTAGTTATTTTACCTGTGTTGACCTGAATATCGCCATTAGTATGATTTTGGATATTGTACCATGTTACAAAGGTCTAGTGAATGTGTGGTTGATATTTTGTTAAATTTCCTATTCCCACAAATTTAATTTAGTTATACGCTTATATAGACTTAAATTGAAAATTAGGAGTGGAATAGAAAATTGGATTATATTTAAATGTTTTATTTGGGCTTGGGTGAAATTAGGGATTAAATACAATTATTTGGAAAATAAATTATATTCTATTGTTTTATTTTGGAAAAAGAAAAGAGTTGAAATAGGAAAAAAGTGGTTTCTTTTGTTTATCTTTTGGATTTTCAAAGAAACTATGAAGGCAAAACCCCTCTTCTCCCCCAAATTATTGTTTTTGTGATTGGGAGGGAAATTATGGGTCAAATTGAGCGAGATCAGTTGTATTCAGATAGGAATTGGTAGGAGAACATGCTTGTAAGTGGATTCATGCATTCGTGCGGTGTATTTAAAGTTTCCCTCATTTCAATTTTTGGCTAAAAATGAGGTAAGTCCCTCATTTCTTCTCTATTTGACTTGGTTCATGTTTTTGAATGGTTTGTATGTGACCATTGAAGTAGGAAAATCATTTTAATCAGTTCTATATTGGAAATTAGTAACAACTAATTTATTGTTTTAAAACATTTTTTATTTTTTTCCAAAATATGTTGTTATAATGCCCAAATTTTTGGGTAATGTCTAAAACATGAAATTGATAGTGTAAATTGGTTGTTGGGAATATTTAGATCCAAAGGGTATCTTTCAGTTTTCAAATTTTGAGATTTTATAAAAATTAAATTTCAAGCTATTTTAATGGTGGATTGGGTAAATTTTTGGTTTTTTCCATTAAAGAAAAGTTAGAAAATTTAAAATTTTGATGTAAATTTTAATGAATTAGAATGGGGTATTTGAAGTCTCCTTTGTGAATTCTTATTTTAGGTAATTCAAGATTATGTTCAAAAATTTTGTTGAGTCAAATTATTGCATCGGTTTTTATGCTACATTTGATTTTTGGTGAATGTGTTGAACTTAGGACCAAGTCATTTTTTCCTTGTGGTGATTGATGTTAAATCCTCCATTGGTGAATATTCCCAATTTGAGTGTTTTTTATTCCATTTATGATTATTCCCAATGAGGACTCCTTTGCGAACTCCATTGGTGATTGTTCCCAATGGGTGTGCTCGATTATACCATTGTGTTCGTGCCAATGGGGTGTGTGTTCTAAACCATCATGTAATATGATTGACATTTATTTTCATGTGTGGTACATGTATGTATCATGTATGGAATGTGTGTAAGCATTCTCCCAAGTGTCTTGTGAGTGTGATTTGGGCCTTGTGACCATCTTCTAGCACAATGGGAGTGGAATTTTTGGTTTCACATGGTAGGGTGACATGTAAACTGTCATTGGGGTTTAGAGGATTGAGGATAAAAGGAAGCATTGGTATCTACTTTTCTCCTTGTTCTCTTTTATTTTAAGTTAGTTCAATTCAATGTAATTTGATGTTAAAAGGATATTTGAGTCCTCTCTTTATATAATCGTAAATAGTTGTAAAGAAAACCTCTCTTTTAGATAGATTATAACCAATTGAAATGTTAGTGGATTAGCCTTAGTTATGTGTCTTGATGTTGGTTTCAAGAATGAATGTAAGTGAATGATATTATGTTTATTCTTTGAGAAGTTAAAATGAACTTAGGAACATTTATTTTGGGTTTAAAATAAATTTAATTGTCTTTCAGTGAGTTTGGTTGGCCTTGTTAGTAGTGGGGTGACCTACTACTATAGTGGGGTGGCTTGCTTAATAGTGGGGAAACATGGTTTTGAGGTTTGACATACTCAAATTGGCTCTCTAGTTGGGAAACCTAGTTCTATGTTTGGGTGGACTGATTACCTATACAAAAACTAGAATGTAAATACTCTCTACCACAATTATCCAGTATTTTTCCTAGCCGAAAGCCCCTATAAAATATTTTTTATTCGATGTACCTTTCCTTTGATGATCATTTTCATCGACTATACCTTTATTTAACCTAGTTAAAATATCTCTCCTAGGACTTGGTCATTCCTTTAGGTTTTGGGACCTCACATGGGTAATCCATGTAAGCAAAATTTGTTCCTCATGGTCTCGAGGGTCTAGTGGTATTCTTATCATATCCTTAAGTGTCTTCATTAAAGACTTTTGGTTCTCTTACATCATTTTATATGCATTCTTGCAAAGTTGCATGGTTGTCAAACTAAGGTTAGGGAGATTGTGCACCTAGTATTGTGAAGACTTGGTAAAGTCATAAACCTTCATGGTTGGTATTGTTAGTGTTCTCAATAATTCTTATAGGTCATGGTGTGTTGTGTTATAGTATATTTTGATCGTGTGATTTCATATTGGAATGAGACGTCTTGGGAAGGATGTAGTTGTCTGGAAGTGACTCCTCATCATTCTAGTTAGTGGAGAGTTTGTGCCTCCTGGTTAGGCATCATTTAGTGAAGGTTTTCCATAGTTTAGATATGTTAAGTGAGTCTGGATGTGGATTGGAGGTTGATGATTCCCTCATCCTATCTTAGAGTTGTGTTTTGAGAGAACATGATCGTGGGTTGTAACCGATCATCATGTAGGTACTTTTTTTCTCTCTCTCTCATATATTCATCATGGTGGATCTATACCATGAGTGGTCAGTCTTCCATTCTTGTTAACCTGCTTATGCAAAGGTGAGGCCATCTTTTTTATTATTAAATTATTGTGTTTTTATATTCATGTGACACTTGTGTGTGCATTATTGTGCAAGTGCGACATGTTGATATTGTATCTCCGATGTTGTGGTTTTTGTTTCAAAAAGAAAGTTGATCGATCAAGATTTTCATTGTGCTTCGGGTAGAGAATTAAAAAAAATTACTTAATTATTGAGGATAATTTTTTAGCTTAATTAAAATACTTAAAAAAATATTTAATTAATAGTGATGAATAGATTGATAAGAAATGGTGACAAGAAGTGATGATTTAGACAAAATTTGTTAGTCATTTTAGGTGTAGACACCTAAAATTTGACCTTACCCAGCCACACTTAATTTTACCCTATCCTAAGCCATTAATTAATTAAATATTTATTATTTATTTAATTATTTTACCATTCACTTTATCCCATTAATTAAATAAATATTTATTATTTACTTAATTAATTTCACCTTTTCCTTTATCCTTGTCCATTTAATCTTAGCCTAAAACTTGTTCACATGGATCACAATCTAAAATCACCATCATGTGACAAGAGTCATTTTCACATGTCTAACTAACTCCTTATCTAGATTCATTGAACCTAGATACCTTCCCAAAAGTCAAACTAACTTTCCATCTCATCCATTCATTTCATATCACACATCTTAATCCTAGCCATTCACATAAAGATGTTGCCATAATCCATTCATATTATCCCTCATGAGACACTTGTCACATATCTACATCTTTGAGCCTAACTATAATCATCATTCAATCGTAGTCATTCATCCTCAATCTATCCTAGCCCTTGATTTTACCTCTTGAGAATTTTGTAACTAGAGGCCCTCATCCTTCATCATCAATGAAGTCTATTATTTGTTAACCTTATGCTACTGCTTTTCATCTCATTATTGCAATCATACCAAGGTTATGTTGGTTTATAGAGTAACCCACATCTTATCATAATCTAGAGAAAATCAAATAGAACTAGGGTGCATTTTATTTATTCTAAATATAGAGGATTGGGATTGTTTGAGGTATATATTTTATTATTTCTATTATCTTATGATATTTTTATTCATTCATTTTTCCACATCTTCACAATCAATTTCCAAATATATAATATGCATGTATTTTGTATATTTTTTCTATAAGAATCCCAATAATTATGGTTGAATATTGGATACAATAAAAAATTTAATTGTCAAAAATATTGTTAGACATAATTGTCATACATAATAAATTCCTTGTATACATATTTTCTTTGAGTGATCAAATCCTACAAGATTCTTAATAATTTGAACCAAACCACCAAGGTATACATTAACTAGTAATGAGGAATTGTCTCTTATAATCATGTTTACAACTTGCAACACTAAGTATGTAATAAGACTATTTTTTAGTTTAAATATTTCCATTATATTGATTATGCCAAGTTGCCTAACAAAAATAGATTTTTGGTCAAGCCAATATTGAAATTGATGGATCTCCCCAAAAATTTATAATTTTTGAGTAGCCCATGGACTTAATCAGCATATAAAGCCCTTGTCCCCATGGTTTGGATAAGGTTTTGACTTAGAAAACCCTCTGCTCTTCTAATTCCACGTTGACCTGCCCTACCGATTTCTTGTTTTCCGAGTTGTAATTCAAGCCATTATATGTGTTCGGCCCCCGATCCCTTTGGTTTAGAGTGTCTGTCATCCTGTTTCTCACCCATTATAATGTTTCCTAATGTTGGGTTGATAAATATTTTCCTAAATGACTTAAGCTTAATTCATGCATCCTTGAGGGTTAAACCATTGTTGGTCTAACAATGGGCCCTTCTTTAATGCTAACTTTTTTCATATGTGCAGATTTAGAGATTTGTGACCATGGGAAATGATCTTGGTCATACCCCGCCAACTCGCAGATGTTAAATGTCAGTTGGTTATGTAGTGCGAGGATAGCGAGATGAGGACGTGTGTCCTTATATGAACATGGGGCTCTGTCTCCATTGTCTAGCTCACCGCCTGTGGTTCCAAACCGACGGTGAAGATCAAGTGCAGAAGATAATCTCTACCGTTCCCCGCTAGCTCACGAAGGAAAGATGAACGATTGTTAAAGGTTGTGAGATTGGCGAGATCTTGACATGTGGATTAATCCACCAGCTAGTGAAATAGGTGAGACCCACCAATGAGTGAGGTGTCATCTGATTTGGATGAATGTTATTGGTTGGAGACGAATGAGCAAGGAAAAGTTGAAATTCAAACTCAGTTAGCTGAATGTGAGCATTTTGATCTGCCATCTCAACAAAGGATTGATAATTGCATGCATGTGATAGCTATTTAGTTTTGCAACCAATTAGCATTAATGGTATGCTCTTTCCAGGAGCGATCAAATTGATCTTTGTGCGTGTGGAGACTTAATTTTTGGTAATCATGATACATAATACGCATATTTCCATGCACTTGGGAAATAAACGGTGATAATATGCATGCGAACAAACTGCCACCATTCTGCTCGTGTGTTTTCTTTGAGCATTGATGTTTGTTATCATTACGTTGCTCAATAAATATAGGATGAATGACTGCTAATTTCATCACTTGCATTCAACAGTTAGTAATTTTTTGAATTGGAGTTGAGTGAATAGTATTCAATTGTGAGCTCAAGAAACTATCATATAGTGAAAATGAGCAAACTAGTTGCTTCCGCAGGACCAGTTAGAACGTCATCCAGACTAAATTTGTAGAGGCTCAATGATGATATTACAGAATGTGCTTTGGCTATAGAGGACAAGGCTCTTGTTAACAAGCCCATGAGTGTGCCTTCAAGGTGTAGCAGGAGGCTGCAATTCCAAGGACCTGCTACTGGAAAGATAGAGGATAAAGGCAAGGGAATGGCACAATTTTATGTCAGAGCTTACAGGAAGGTAAGATATGGACGTGGTTCCTTTGGACAGAAGAATTCACCTATTGACATCACAGATAGCCCATCTGAAAGTGAAACGAAGACAGACTTTGGCTATCACTAGTATCTCATGACCCTGGGCCAAGCTCCAGCCCCAGGAATGGAGGTATTGTCTGTCCCGCCATTGGTTGTCAAGACTCCAAGCGAGCGAGACAGTTCTATGCTCAAAAGGGAAAAAGACGAAGAGGGAGTTGAGGTCTCTTCTCCATCTCTTATGACGACATGAAGTGGGCGCATGTACCATGGAATGGGTGTTGGTGGTGGTAAGTCTTCTGGTCAATGAAAAGGTGGTGTGTGGGATGGAAAATTTTGTGTTGTTTGATAAATTTTTGTGGTGGTTACTCTTTTTCCATGTACGTGGGTGGTACTTTTGGGGTGTTTGGTGTTCACTATGTGCCTTCATGGAAATGTGGACATCGGATTCATTGCTTATTTGGCGGCTAAGGAAAATTTTGGTGGCACTTTACTTTTCCCTTTTGATGGCGATTACAATTTTGGTTTCCCTATTTTCAACATGTTACTGTTGGATCAACATGAGGGGGATTTTGATATGCAACTGAAATTCGAGTTGAAATGAAATTTTTGTAATATAATTTGCATTTTGATCCAAAAGCTTTTTTTCTCCTTGTGCTATAAAAGGAATTCATGGATCATTTGCAAAGGGTTCTAGTCTTAAATTTTGAGTCGGGTATATGTCTGGGTAGAAAACTGAGTATAGAAAGAAATTAAGGAATATACCAGATAACTTGTTTTGGCTTTGATGGCATGTATGTAGTAATCTTAAATGGTTTTATAGTAATGACTGATATTGAAACAAATCTATAATTCTAATGCATGTACTCTCCTTTTGTGGGTGGTTGCAAGTTGTGAATGAAATATCAAGGATATCTTTGTTCATCTTCAAATATTTGTTTGAATGTGTGTCTCTGTTTCTGCTTTGATTCAAGGAATCCATTAAAATGCTTAAATAGAGTCATAAAATTTGTGATAATTTACAAAGGATTTGGTAAGTAGTCATGTCTTAGAAACTGCTAGCTCCATAATGCAAAGTATTGTGAGAGTTGTCCATTATTATCAGAATTAAATCATTCCTATATTAGTGGTTGTTATGTATGTGACTTTGTTGCCCAATTTGACAAGACATTGGTCTATTTGTTAAATATTTGCATCAAAAGTGTATTAATTGTTTGTCTAGTCACTGATTTGAAATCAGAACACAAATTCACTTTAAAATTCATCAATCATGAGGCATGTGTGTGAAGTATTTTGAAATAACCCTTGGTTCCTAGTGAGTGGGTCACAATTTTCTCAAAGATAAGCCAATCTTTCAGTAATTCATGTATATTTACTCCTCATAGGAATTGATCTATGAATTAATGTGTTCTACAATGTATGAACCAAAATGAACACAGTAGGAACACCCTCCTAGGTTCCACAGAGCCTGAAGTGTAGAGGATTTTAGTCTTTGACTGAATCTTGTTAGTTGGCCATTCATTTTAAGGGTCTTGATTATAGGAGTTGGCTGCTCTTTAGAGATTCCTTAGGTGCACTGGAAAGCACCAATAGAATGGTGACTCTGCTGGGGAAACCCT
Organism: Sequoia sempervirens; assembly: GCA_007258455.2. NCBI lineage: Eukaryota > Viridiplantae > Streptophyta > Pinopsida > Cupressales > Cupressaceae > Sequoia > Sequoia sempervirens. The sequence goes on along the minus strand of VDFB02000015.1, from coordinate 587,341,640 downwards.
TATTCTCCAAATGTAGATAAAAAATGCAGAGTCAAATGGTGATGTGAATCTGAACATCTTGTTCAAATGTTAACAAATTCTTGAACCTGGTAGAAGATTTTGTTGCAGCAAAGATTGAAGGATTTGAACATGATTTTGTTGTGGAATATAGCCCAGAATATGTTCCATTTGTGAAGAAACTTCATCTCATTTGAAGTTCATTCCTTTGAAAGGATGTGGTGAATCTAATTCAAACAACCTGATAAAGCATACATCAAATTGTCAGATCTACAGTTTTAAGGATAAATGATAGTCAGTGGCTGCAAAATACCAGGTACTCTCATAGAATTTGAAGAAATTAGAGCATATTATGGGTAAATCAAGATAAATTTCCCATGCTCAAGATGTAAATCACTCCCTAATATTTGAATCAGCATTAGATGAGGGAATATTAGTTGATAATTTAGCATGCCTTTTGCATATAAGCTGAAATTTGTGCATTATGATGAAAGGAGCATGTTATATTGTTAGATCTTAGGTAGCATTTATAGGGAATATACGTGCTAGAGGCTTAGGATCACAATTGCAAAATGAATTTATGTAATATTGTATAATTGCATGGTAGATTTTAAATTCATTTTCAATAACTAAGAATGAGTTGTCGATTTACGCCATCTGGTGTAACTAGTGATAAAAACATGTGCGGTGAATAGTCCTTGTCCCACCAAGGCAATTTCAGTACTAAGAGGTACAAAGCCCTCAACTTTGAAAATATTTGTGGTTACCCAAACATTGTACCTTACCCAAATATTGTACCACCCAAGATTAGGGATAAAATACCAAAATTTAGTGGTGAGAAGTCATAATTAGCAAGTAAGCACGTGCAATAATTTGTTGATGTGATGGGAGATTATGAGATAGATTGTGAAGATGTAGTTATGAAACTATTTATTCAATCCCTGAAAGGAGATGCAAGAGACAGGTTCTCTTTCTTTCCAATGTCCTTTGTACATTGTTGGAGTGAACTTAAGGCAGTCTTCATGGAACAGTTTGGTGAAAGGATAAATCCAAGTTTTCCCAGAAAGAATTTCATGGAGATCTCCAAGGGTAAGGAAGAATTGGTCCCTGCTTTCAACCTTAGATTTGCAAAGGTCATAAGAGAAATCCCTAAACACATTAGGCCAAATGATGCAGAATGTTTGGTTATGTATTTAGGAGCATTTGATAGTAAGATGGGCTTATTATTGAGAGATAAAGAGCCCACTACCTTACAACAAGCCTACCAAGAGGCTATGAATATTGAGAACAATTTGAAGTACTCAATCATGAGAGGACATGTGACTACTAATATGAATGGCTCTAACAGAATTCAAATTATTGAGCCAAACAAATCAGGAAGTAAAAGTGTTTTTTCAGGAAAAGGATCCTTAGATGTCATATCTGTAGTACTCCCACAAGATGCAGAACCGGAGCAAGCATCAACCTCATATCAATAAGGATTGGGAAGAGATGACTTAGTATTCTCTATAAAAGATTTGTATGAAATCAAAAGACGTGTAAATGAATCACCATATGATTTGTTTTCAAGATTCCTATATGTTCTAATGAAGATACCCAAGAGTGTCAAGCCTAATGATTTAATGTGCATTGATTTGTTTTGTGAAGTCTACAAATTAGGATTAAGTAAATTGCTTGAGAATTTGAAGCCTCACAGTCTTGATTAGGTAGTGGATTGGATAAGCACTATGGAAGATATTGAGCATAATTATATGCCACATGTTGTTTCCCAAAATGTGGTCAATAATTGCCATATTGAGGAGAATCAAAGGCTAAGGTTGACAGATCAAGAAGATGCATCAGAATGTGGATAGTTAGTTGATAATTATTGTCATTTCAAAAGTAATCTATATGTAGGCTTAGGCAGTAGTGATGAAGATGAAGAGACAAAGTATGAGGATAAGAAATTAGTACCTAATTATCTTCCTTGGGATGTCATAATGTGTGAGAAAACACAAGAGGTACAAGGCGAAACCTCACATGTTGATTTACTCAGGAATAATGATACACAAATTAGTGATGGAGATGCACCTAGTCTCAATTGTATGGCACAAATGAGGAATCAAAGAGATGAGATCAAGCTTGGTCAATATTCTATTGAATATGATTCTTCTTATGAAATGGAGATGGAATCCTTTGCTTCAAGTAGGGGGTATATTTATAGCCTTAAAGGGGTGCATTTCCTAGGCAATGATAAATTCTCTTCATGTGAAGAATTTTTTGAATGTGCATCAATTGTCATGAATGCAAATGATGAAGAGGATATTGAAAGTGTTTCTCTCTACTCTTCAAGTTATTACATTGATTTTGAGTGCATCAATGATCAAATAGATTGGGATCCTGACATTGAAGAGGAAGGGGTACATGTGACAATGATGAAAGTGTGGAAAAATCCCTTATTTGATGAACCATTGTTGTTGGGTAAGGTTACCAATGATGACCCTTATTGGTGTAGGAGTAATCCACTTTTTGTGGAAAATCCTGATGATTATCTAGTAGACACTACTTGTGGACATACTAGAATTGATGCAAGTCAGATAGGAAGGGGTGGTGCCTGGATGGCATTGAGGCTTTCAATCTTCTCTTTGGGGATGGTAATGTTGAAGCATTGATACCCCATTCACATGGAGAATACAGTGGTATAAATGTTATTGAACAAGGTGGTGAGGCACATAATGGTAGGTATGAAGTTGGGACTATCATTTCCCATGATGATGATTGTAGATGCAGTACTACTATTGATGAAAATCTTAAGCACAAGGAAAAGGTTGTTCCTTATGATGAAACAGAGATTGATGAATATTTGCACATCCCTATATCTTATGGTGATTGTGGTAAGGTGGCCACTAAAGTAATATCTACACCTACAAAGTGAAATGAAGCACATATTAGTGAAGGAGAAGGCTTAGTTCTTGACCATAAGGAGAAACAATTTGAAGAATGCTCAAACCATATGGGAAGCGTAGAATCTTTTGATTGGTATGAAGAGCTATTAGATGATATAAAGAGTATTGAATGTGCTAATGATCAATATGAGGTGGGTTTCAAGTGTTACTTTGTCGATGCCCCATATCTTCTTGATTTGATCATGCAACTATTTCCATTAAGTGGATATAACCCTAGTATTGAAGACAAATTAAATGCTAGTTCATTTAAGCAAGAAAATGTGGAATCAATCTTCGGTCTTGATTTCCAACTCATGCAAGTTCCTGAATTTGAGTCTATTTATTTTGATATATTTGAGGATTTCCTGCATAATGTGAATCATAATAGCTACACCATCTTGCAATTAGAAATGCAGGAGGGGTATCAAGACGAGATTCGTGATAGAGACAAAGAAATGGAATATGGATATTTCATTTTTGCAATGCAACCAAAGGATACCATGTCAGAATGGGATTATGGGCAAGAATGTTTAAAAAGAATGGTGGGTCATGTTGGTTGTAATGAAATTAATGGCACAGAAGTACTCGATGCAATGATAGATCCACTTCCAGGAGAGCAAGATAAAATATTTGATAGAGGAAAGAAGTGTGCCTGAGTTTTGGGGGCCAAGGGATTACAAAAAAAAAGTCCCTTTTAGGTTAACATATTTTGGATCAAAACATCTCATCCATCTTCACAAATTTTACATTCCACTTCACAAACAACTTTAGACATATCAACACTCTTTAGACTTAGGCAATCATCAAACCGATCCCCTAACTTAGCTATTTTGTATGTGAAATGAATCATTTTCCATACACTTAGTTGATTTAGTCATCACATTTTTGAACAAGTCTATCTTAAAGGTCACAAGTCTACCTTAAAGATTTACAAGTTCATTAAACACCTTTTATCCAAGACATCAAAACATCAAACATTTAAGTCTAAAATTTTAGAAAGTTCATTTCCCATATCATTCACCCTTTTCATCATCCACTCACATCATTGGTCCAAAACAACTTAGAGGGTCCCTTTTGTCTAAATTTGAGTCAACTAGAGAGGTTCAAAACTATAAATCTCAACACACCTCTCCCATAGTTGACCCACAATTTATGGTTACAACAAGGTCACAACACAAGAGAAACATAGAATAAAAAAAACCACATCCACCATAGGTGATACTATCCCACAAGAATTTGATCCAAGAATCCATTCTACCCCCTCACAACAACCCCAAAATCCATTAGACCAAGGGTATGAGGTAGAAAATGTCACAAACAACCCCCATGAGCTCACTGAGGAAGAAATCCTTGAATATCAGCAAGATCCTAAGATAAACCACTTTGTTAACACTTTGATGAAAAATAACCCAACCCAATACATGATAACTTTATCAAAATAAGGGGCTAAACTCCATTCTACATTTGACTTTGACACAATTAGGGAACAAACCTTAGATAATGTGGCTTCAATTCCCCCAACTTTCATGCCACAAACCTTGGCACAAGGCTTGACTCCATCTACGATTCAACCAACATCATCATTTGTACCAAGTCAAACATCAACTCCTAGTCTTGCAACTATAATTGTCGCCGACCTTGGTCACACCCTTCCTTTAGAAGGAACACACTTTTGGGTACACAAAACACCAACCTTCCCCAAAACACAACTTAGACACCAACATTTGGTGCTCCACGCCATTCCTCAACACCCTCTACATCCATACATACCCCTCACATTCCATGACACAATGATGGCCTCAACCTTTCAAGCACAACCATATTCATCCATCACCACAAGTACCCATAGTGTGCCCAACATTACACAAGGTAATGTGATCCAAGTACCTCTAGAAGAACAACAAGGTCATGTAATGATTCCCTTACACAAAGTCAACCCTTAACACAACAATGTACATCTTCATCCAACCACCCCATTGGCCCATCAAACCCATTGGTTCCAAAAAACACACCAACCCCATCTATCATCAATCTGAATCCAAGCAACACATTGATCACAAATCCCATCAACCAAGGTAATACCTTGGTCCCACAAAAAACACAAAAAGGGAAACCTCAACACATCAATCAAGGGAACCCTTCTAATCAATTGATTCAAGTTCCAAATATGTCATTGACATCGCAACACCAAATGGCACCATCATCTTTTCCATTGGTTCCCCAAACCATGCAAAATCAAACAGGGGCCCAAACTTACATTCCTCCATCCCAATCAACAATTTTACAAGGAATGATAACTCAAAGCAACCCCAAAACACTCAGCACACAAAAACCATATCAAATACACCCACAAACCACTCATACCATGATCACTCAAAATCCATCTCACATATCCCAACATCAAAACACTTCCACGTTGCAAGTACAACAAGCTCATGCTCTAGCTTTGAAACAAGCACAATAGACTTATCAACAAGCGTTGCAAGCACAACAGGCCCAAGCTCACGATTTGCAACAATAGCAAGTTTATCAACAAGCATTGCAACAATAACAAGCCCAATCACAATCCTTACAACAGCAGCAAGCTCAACAATAAGCATTGATCACACAACAATAGAAAAAAAAACAAGTGTTGCTCGTACAACAACAACAACAATCCCAACAACAAGCATTGTTAGCACAATAATATGCCCAACAACAACATGTGCTTTTGTAACAACAACAACAAGGTTTGTACTATAATCCCCAACAAAACATCATAAATCCAATTGCACAAGGAGCATATACACTGCCACCTCTATCACCCTCACCTTCTCAGTATCAAAATCCATCCTACACACCATATAATACCCCATCATATCAAAATTACACTTACAACTCATCTGCCATCCTACAGTATGCCACATATGCTCCTCCACCAAATTCACAAGATGATGTGTCATCATAGATCAAGGCACTCACGCAACAAATCTAGGATATTCAAATGGGGAAAACCAAGAAACCACACATACAACAGAACTTGTGTCCCTACCCTTTTGATAGGAACATCATGATGGTACCTTTCCCACCAAGATTTGAAGTCCCAAAATTTGATAAATACAAGGGGTGGGAAAATCTAGTGGATCACAATTACCTCCGGCGATTCAAAACTTCCAAAAGATAATCAATAGGTTCATAGATCATTTCTCCTACAATCTTGACATGGACATAAGCTTAGAAGAGTTGCACACTCTAAAGCAAAACAAAGGAGAATCCTTCACAAATTTCCTACAAAGATGGAGGCAGAGAGCTAGCAAGAGAAAATAGCCTATCCCTGAAGAGCAACAAGTTGGAATCATCATTGCTAATGTCAACACAAATTTATCCTTTCAGTTAAAGATGTTGCTACATATGACGAGCTTATCCAGGATATTCAAATGGAGAAAACCAAGAAACCACACATGCAACAGAAATTGTGTCCCTACCTTTTTCATAGGAACATCACAATGGTACATTTCCCACCAGGATTCGAAGTCCCAAAATTTGATAAATACAGGGGGTGGGGAAATCTAGTGGATCACAATTACCTCTAGGGGATTCAAAACTTCCAAAAGATAATCGATAGGCTCATATATCATTTCTCCTACAATCTTGACATGGATGTAAGCTTAGAAAATTTGTACACTCTAAAGAAAAACAAAGGAGAATCCTTCACAAATTTCCTACAAAGATGGAGGTAGAGAGCTAGCAAGAGAAAATAGCCTATCGCTAAAGAGCAACAAGTTGGAATCATCATTGCTAATGTCAACATGGATTTATCCTTTTAGTTAAAGATGCAATGTGTTACTACATATGACGAGCTTATCCCTAGGGCCCTTAACATTGAGAGATCCCTTATTGCATAGGGAAACACACAAGCTTACAAGGACAACTGACCATCTACTAGTTCTAACAAAAACCTTCACTTTTGGTCCAAGAACAAAATATTACTAGTGATGGTGTCATTGATGCAAAGGTAGTCCTCATTTTTCCTAGGAAAGACAACACCCAACTAATGAACACACAACAACCATGCGCGCAACCTCTAAATAATCAACCAATCATTAATGTTGTAAACACTGAACGTGGACCACATAGAACAAACAGTGCTCCTAAGTGACAATTCACTCCCTTAGGGGAATCTATGGAGGATGTGTTAAAGAAGTTGGTACAATATAACCTTATCACACTCCCAAATTTCTCAAACTATAAAGCACCACAAGTCAAACCTCCTAGCTATAGAGAAGATCATTTTTGTGAATTTCGTCAATACAAAGGTCATAACACACAAAATTGTCTTAGACTCAATCATTTAATAGAAGATCTTATTGAAAAAGGAGACATTGATGTTGATCAAAAATATGGGAATGAAAATATGAAAATTTACACAAACCCTATGCCTAATCATGGAAAAACAAAAGATTTAGGAAAGGCATCAACTTAAAACAATGTAAACAATACCCATGATACCACAATGAGACGCATTCAAGTTATTCATTCATCACAATATGAGGAATTAGACACGTATCAAGATAATGTTTTAAAACAAATTAAAAACCAATCAATAGTGCCTAGAAATATTTCATACCGTAATGACATCAAATATGTATCAAATCGTGATATATATCCCACATATGATTCAATGATTGGGAATATTGAAGAAGTTCCAAAGAAGCATGAAATATACCTTATTGTACCCATACCTACCAAATGTTGCAAAGAGTCTTTTACCGATGAAGTATCATCCACCCAAGGATCATGTCAACAGGAGGCTCTTGAGGATAATGAAAGTTACCCCAGATTGAGTCAGGATCAAGAACCCCTATCCCTAGAGTTTCATCAAGAGCTAAGGGACATCTTCCAAACCATCTTAAACTCCAAATCTATCCCCGATATCACCCCTGGGATGTTTCTTTCTAATGGACATATAGGCAATCTTCATCCAAAACAAGAGTCTCCCACTTTTGATATTCCTACACAAGAGCAAGCAATGGCCAATATTCTTGATCCTTACAATAATTGTGCATCATCAACATCGTATAAATCAGCACCATCTTTTGAAGCAATATCAATAGATAACAATGTCATAGAATCAAAGAAAACAGTTCATATTCTTGAACAACAGGGACCCATAGCAATATCATGTGTTCATGACAAGTCATATTCAGTGGTTATGGATCAAAGGATACATTATCAGGGAAAAGGATTAGGTATTGTTAATCCCTTCATAATGTTGGAGGCAATCTTGTCTAATGCAAACATCAACATATGGGACATGAAGGATCCTTATGGGGAAAATACTGTCAACACTACAACTATTTGCATCATGAATTGTCATCCACCCATCATCTCATACACAAATTGGGACCAATGTAAAATGAAAGATTCCTATCAAAGAAAGGAGGAGATAATCAAATAAAATGAAGTAGTAAAGCAAAAAGGACAAAGAAAATACAAAGGGATACCAAAGAATACAAAGTAAAATCATCCCAATCATACTCCATCAATCAAAAAAAATATTGGGAAAATTCAAAAAGCGAAACGCATCCATCAAAGATGTCCTCAAATACAAAATCAAGCTTCTCAAGCACTGAAAAATGTATATCAAGCAGTTGGTCCTAATTCCACTCCTAATTTTGTTCCCACCCATCATTGCTCATCTTCCCAAGTTTGGAGAGTCAAAGGTTCCAAACCATCGACGAATCCATCTCATATTCCTTCATGCATGACACCATCCACTCCATTCACGATATCCAATTCTCATATTAACCGTGTGTTGGAAACTACCCTTCATCATAAATATTAAGAAGGCACTCTATCATGATGTGTGCACATAGACAAGGTTAATTCTGGTATCCACAAGACAGATAAGAGTCCTCAAAAGTTGCATTCAAGTGCTCGTGTCTTAGCAAAGAATATTCTTCAAGAAAGATATCATTGGAACGTTATGATAGTGGCCTCTACATCAATACCACTGGGTGGTTCAACATGAGGGTAAAAAAATTCAAACTTTGAAAAAACCAAAAAAAATCAAAAAACAAGAAAAAAATAAAAATAAAAATTATCCTCTAGTGAAAACCACTACGGTTGCACTTTGGGCAAGTACTATAATGAAAACTTGGAAAATAGGCATCATGAATAGAATCAAGTGTTTATATGATCCCTCTCAGACAATAGTATCTCATCCTTGTTATGATAAATCCAATGTTCCCTCCATCCATCCAGTCCAGCTTTATCCAGATATTCTAGCTTATCTTGATCTTGAAAAAGGTTCGACGTGTACTTCAACTCTACTCATGGAAAAATCTTGACAGGCTCTTTACCATTTTGTCCCATGAAGTCCCATAGACCATATCTAGCATTCCAATACTTTGTTGCACTCTTTGCATATACATTACCTATCTTGGTTTGTCCATTGCACTATGAAACATTGCTAAACAATGGGGGCAAGTTATTGCACTCTTGTTTTCGAATAACTCTTGATCCATGTCTTATATCTCACAACGTGATATCAACATTGTGATCTAGGTATCATTTATCTCAAAATCATCAAAAATCCCAAAAAAAATTGAAAACCTCATCGAAAATCCCAAAACACTCCAAAAATGATCAAAATCCAAAAAAACGTGCAAAATCCAAAAAATCCAAAAACATCAAAAATCTTATATAGCCAAAATCCAAAAACATCAAAATCTTGTATAAGCCAAAATCCAAAAACATTCAAAAAATTGTAAAGTCAAAATCCAAAACATCCAAAACACATCAAAATCCCTAAATAGGTCAAAACATCAAAAAAATCAAAAACATTACCTTGTCAAACTGCATTGTCTCTGAACTTGAGCGTAGGCAAGACCATCACTAATGTGCCCCCGAGACACCCTAGGTCGGTCTTTTAGGATTCTGTCATAATAAGCTGACAATCCATCAAGTGTTCATATCTCATCAATAATAGGCCAAAGTTAGTCAAACTACATGGTCTCTATGTGTATAACGTAGGTAAGGCTAATCTTTGATAAGCCCCCAAGGCCCTAGGTCAATCCCTCTTAGGTCTTGGTCAAAACTTAGAAAACCCAAAACATTTGAAAACTTGAAAACACAAAAACATTTGAAAACTTAGAAAAATCATAAACAGCCTCAAATAACTTGAAAACATAAATATTCATATAAACATTCAAAAAGATCAAAAACAACCTCAAAACATTTGCAAAATGTCAAAAACATTGAAATATTCCAAAAATTCCAAAACCACCCATCTCATTTCGCTTGCACCCACAAAAAATTCCATCCATAATAAATCGAGCATCATCCTCACCCTTTGGTAACACAAACAGAAATAGGTACAACAATTAGAAAAAGTAGAACCTTTTGGCAAGAGATATAAATAACATTGACTATTTGTTCATTTTGATCTTGTCTTATGATTTATCTTATTGACCTATTCTGAGGACCTCTCAATGATTTCTAAATGACATAGAGAGAAATGAATGGGGCATCGATAATTATCTTTTATTTGGTGTGCTTGTGGGATGTTATTGTAAGATAACTTTGGCGAATACTTTCTTTGTTGTGTGTAGGGAGGTCATTTTGAATAGATTGTTGACTATTACATATGATTTGGTATAAAATTTTCTAAACTTCTAAACTACATTCCAACGAGGTTTCCATATGTCAAGGTGTGAATGAGGATTATCCTATCTATTTGCAGAGTCAAAGTCCATCACACTAGATACAACACCATCTTGGTTATCATTACCTTGATGCATTGTGTCTATGTGTTATATCAAAAATAAGGAATGATGAAGTATCCCAATCCCTGAAATGAGGATATCATCTCTCGTCACCATATCTAATAAAGTCTTGATGACTCATAGGCTTGTTGGACTTCTAAATCAATCTCAAAATCAGTGGTTAATCAATGTCCATCTCATTCTTCTTATTCGTCTATCTTTACTAACATTTCTATCCAAGTGTCGAATATGTGTGATATATCAAAATATACATGAGGCTACCCATGGTCGATGACTACCTATACATCATCAAATCTATCTACATCAAACATCTGAGGTTTCCACTCCTCTTTGAGCTAAACTGATCCTAAATCTTTGTTGCAATATCAACCCTAAATTTAAAATTTTTGCCCGATCTCTCAAGGGGGTAGGGTACCAGCTTAATTCCTTCCGCTAGGGCAACAGTGGGGCATCTAAAAAAATCAAGAATTTTTAAATTTTTGATCTGAGTAGCAGAATTAATCTAAAGGGCGTCAATCTTTGAACCAATGTAATATGTACCTTGTTTCAAAGAGGGGAAAAATGTAGAGACTTAAAATTGTCCTGAATGATATTACATACTTGAATCTGGTCACTAACATAGTTTTGTCCAAAAATTCATCTTCTTTTCACCTATTTAATCAAATAAGCCTAGTTATTTAATTAAATGCATCATTTTCATCTATTAATCTAATTAATTTAATTAGGTTAATTCACCCCCTTTCACACTAGCCTTTCATCTTGTTTAATTGAATAATGCAAGTTATTTAAGTTAAACCCCCTTATGTCCTCTCATTTAATTGAATAATCCAAAATTATTGAAATAAATGTCATTTGCAACCCCTTTTCATTAAATAAATTAATTATTTAATGATAATCCTCATATTCCTCAACTTGCACAAATAAAACTTTGTTTTAATTTACTAATTACTAATTTTCCTCACCATCCACTTGCATAGATTCCAAAGGAATATTCTTCTATTTGTCTCCAAAAATGGAATATTCTTTCCTAACAAACTCTCTAACAAACTTTGTAAGAACTTTCAAAGTGTGTTTGTTTAAATCATTGTGAGCCCTTGATTGTTTCTTTTATCTATGTGATCTTTGATTCTCATCCATTGATGAGAATCCTTGATCCATGTCTTCACCCTTACTTCCATTTTGACCATTGATTGATCCATTTGATCTTAACCCTTGATTCTTCATTTTCTCTCCTATAAATGCCTCACATTTTTAGAGAATAGATCCACTTCCATCAAAGCAAAGTTATGTTGCTCATTTGAATACTATATTTTTTCATCCTTGTTTCCATTATCAAGATTTTTCATCTTTTTTCATCCTCCCATAGCATAGTTTCATCCATTTTATCTTAAGCTTTCATCAATGGAGTTTGATTAGATGCTCATTTTATCCAAGGAATTGAGAAAGAGTTGTTATTCCATATCAATACAACACCACTCCCCCAATGGGATAAGGTTTGGAGTTCTAGATTAGGTTTATTTTATGCTTTCATGGTTTATTTCATGCTTAGTTTAATGTTAGTTATTTTTGAAGCTTTCAAACATCTCATTGGGATTTTAGCTTAGGGGGTTAAATATAGCTTAAATTCATTTGGATCTGGTGTATTTAACTCATACTATGACTATGATCACAATACCATGTTGTAATAAGCTTAATTTATGTTATTGAGTAATTCATTCAAATGTAAATGTATATGTAAAGGATGTTTGAGTCCTATTGATGTAATTTGTAACATTTGATAATGGGAAAAGTGTATTAGCTTATTTATGTGTTTCAGTGTCTGAATCAAGCACAATTAATTTTTGATTTTCAATATTATAATATGAAAAGGCTTAAATGAACTTAGGAACATTTAAATTGGTTTTAAAATGAATTTAGATGCTTCTTTCATAGTTGGGTGACCTGGTATTGTACCTAAGGGGCACTGTTTCAAGCATAAATGACCTGGAGTGCTAAAAAATTGTCTAAGTCTACTTGAGCAGCCTAGTCCTTAGTGGGGAAGCTTAGTAGCACAGAGGGAAAGCCAAGTTTCTAGGGTAAAAAGTTTTAAAAAATTTCTAACACTGTTGGGGTGGCATGGTCCTCTGGTTGGGCAGCCTGGTTCCCCATACAAAAAAATAATGTTAACCCTCTCAACCATGGTTATCCAATGGTTTTCTAAGCCTAATTATACTAAAAAATAATTTGTATGCCTTATAGTTTTCCCATTCTTGTTGTTTTAGTCATCGAAACCCTTGAAAACCTAGTCAAATTTCCTTGTTTCAGGACTTAATTTTTCTTCTTTATTTCAAGATCCCATATGGGAAAACCATGTAAATGAAAGTTGTTCCTCATTGTCCTAGCAGTATAGTGGTGTTGTGTGTATGTTCCTTTGGGTTTTCATTTAGATCTTGTGGCTTCTATTTCCTCATTTTATGTGTCTTCTTATGAAGTTGCACGGTTGTAAAACCTAAGCTTAGGGAGATTGTTCACCAGTCTTGTGAAGTTGTGGGAAGGTTGTGTAATGTCACTTTTCCTCCTAAAATTGTTTAAGCATTAGCAATATATTTAATATATTAAATGTTAGAGTTGATTTAATTTGCAAGATGTAATGTTATAAAAATGATGTGAATAACTAATATAAAATAACCAATGTAACTGTAATATGTAATAATTAGACAAAGATTATAAACTGAATAATTAACATAGTAAATTGACTACACTTTTGTATTATTCATATAGATTAACACCAAAAATATTCTCAATATATTTTAGAATTAAAGTGGTTTTCAATACTTATCTAAATCATAACATTGGGTAAAGCCACTCCCACCATAGGAAGATGTCAGTGGTATTGTCTCTTGCCATGGAAAAATTTAGGAGGAAATAGTTCCTTTCAAAACAAAGCACACTATTGCACTCTACAAAAGTGTTGGTTCAATAGAACAATGCTCAAACACCAAGCCTTACCCAAGACCATCATGAGTGTACGTTATATCCCAAGTTGGACACATTTTGTTTGCCCCTTTCTCCAATTCCCATAGCTCACCAACCACTTTCTTATTCCTTGAATGTTCTCCATGCCTTTTCTAAGTCTCACATACATGCTTTATATAAGCCTTACGGGTGGTTTCCAAACCATCACACCCTTTTCCCAAAAGCTTCATTTTAATAATTATTTAATAAATAACTATTCATCCCCTCTTAAAATATTTTGTATATATTCTTTATCAATCTCTCTTTTAACAAAAGGATCATAATATCTTTTTATTTTTCTATCTCCCTTTTAATTCTAAAGGGTTTTTTCATAGTTTTCTCTTCTCTTGGGGAAAAAGTCACATAACATTTCTCCCCTAGTAAATTATTTGTCATCCTCAGTAGCATGAAATGCATCTACATCACAACTCAAAAAGAAAATAATCAAAAATTGAAGAAACTGATAATGAATTATATTTATTCTACATAACACACACACATATATACTTAATCTACATCCTTTTTTTCTTTTAATCATTTTTTCCAATGACAAGAACTATACATACATACATATCAAGAATTTACAATCGAAGAAACGAGTGCTATTATATATGTTTAATCACATATATTTCAACTTTATCAATTTTCTCTCATGTAACCCATCTATTTTAATATATATGTTTAATATAGATGTTTTGATCATTTACATGAATCTTCAACATTAATTTACAAAATTATTGTGTTATCATAACATTTACCTAGTGAACGACATGCATATCCCATACTATGTAGTTGCTCATCATTGAACTAAAAATTATCTATATACTCAAAATATATTTTAAGATGGTAATCATGCATTTTAGACTACATGAGTATCATATTTTCCTATGCAATACTTTATAAGACATATGTACAAAGTTATTGGGTTGATCAAGTACAATATAATAAAACATGGTAATCCTTATAGGCATCTTAACATGAGTAGAACCATAATAAATTATTAACATGGATAGAGCACTTCATATAGAAACATTAGAATTGATCTTTTATTTAATTAACTAGAGTGCACCCACCTAGAATAAAAACTAGATTAACTAAAATGCACTTGGTATCTATACATAACCTATCACTTATTATTTCTTAATATTATTGACACATCAAAGCCAATGTTCCATGAGATGGGACTTAGGAAGGCCATTGAGACCTCCAAATTAATGTTAGAGACATCATTTTTTTATAGGGAAATCATGAAAAATATAGAAAGCACAAAATTCATTCAAAAATTTCTTCTATTGTACCTTTCTTTATGTAAGTAGACTCACCATAAGAAAGGTCTATAGTAGTGATCCCAAGAGTCCATATAAAAAGAATTTATTGGGTTTCCCAATTTCATTCACAAATGTAGTCCAATATTTGTTATTTTGACTATGACACCATTATCCACCAAAATATGATTAGGCTTGAGATCTCTATAAATGAATTCTAACTTGTGAAGATAATTCAAGGTCTTCACTACATATTTTAAAAATAGCAATGAGTATTTTTGCACCATGAAAGAGCAATGAGTATTTTTTAAAATTAGAGGTGGTTTCTCCCCATGTAAAAATTTGACATGTCCCCATGTCTAAGCCTAAGAGAAACAATGTATTCCAAACTTAATGTCATTTTAAACAAGTTTAAGATGTGAATCCAAGGACCTATAGGTTATGGGCCCATAATGTAACTTGCGTTTAAATAAATCTAGATGGTGATTTGGAATAGCATAACAAGTATAGTAAAATCACACAAAATAGATTAAAAAAAATGACTAACATTAGCATGGATATACAAAATTTACTCAAAAATACTAATGCACTAACTCTTATTGCAAATACAAGTCCTTATATAAGACTGCACTACCCAAACAAAAATATAACTTAATACTACTAAATTGATCATCTTATTTGAAATATTGTGATAAATAAATTAATCTTCCAAGAGATTCATGAATTATCCAAACCTATATATAAAATTTTTGGGTTCCTTGTATCGCATTTAAAAGGTTAATAATAAATGAATTAACAATGTGAATAATCATCTTTGAAGAACTTTATGGGGAAGCTTCTTCTCCTCACCCTACGACTAGATTTGTGCAGGATCCTGAGGAGGGGAGTCGGAAGAGAAGGGTGATGAATGTTGGTCAACTCCTGGAGAAGGGTTTCCCTCTTTCCCTGGCTGGTGGTATTTATGGTGAGGATGTTTCGAGCGCTGACATTGGGTTGCAGAAGCAAGAGAAGGAAAGAGTTGTGGGTGGCAGGCATGCTGTGGGAACCAGTAAAGTGGACACGGATAGGATTTTGAAAAGGAAGGTTGTTGTGGAGGAAATTGCCAGTTCCATTCATAGGAAGAAGTCTCTTATCCCTACTAGTAGAGGTAAGGAAGTTTTTGTTGAAAAGGTTCATGTGAGCTCATCTGATAAGGATGTTGTTTTGGGAAATCATATTGAAATTTTTGATAGAGAGGATCTTTCTGATGTGTTGGGTTCGGCCCGTGACAGTGTTAATGTGCTTTTTAAACTTTTTAAATGGTTCTTTCATGAGATCAATAGGACCAATGTTCATATTAGAGGTGTTGCTAGCAAGGATGAGGACTCTTCTGTCCAAAGCCAAATTCATAGTTTAATGGATGGTCTCAATACTGTTGCTAATACTGTGGCGGAGGAGACCATCAATTTGAAACAGAATATGGAGGGAAGAACGATAGCCCTTGAGGATAAAATTGATAAGATATGGAATGTTGTGATGAAGGGTGGAGATGCCCCTAAGGTCCTGGCTATGTCGGACTCTGCGAAGGCTATTTCCCCTGTGACTATTGTTAATAAGAGAAAGGATAATGTGTCTATTGATGTTATTGTTGTTGGGGGTAAGCTGATGGATGTGGTTTATGCTGCTGACAAGGATGTTGCTAAAGGTTTTGTTTTGAGTAGTGAGGTAAAAACTGGTGGGTCGGGGGCCAAGACAAGAAACATGATGAAAAATCAGGTTGGGGCCTCGAGTATTGAGGTTTATGATATTGTGGTTAAGGAGTAGAATTTGGATGCTAGTGAAATGGAAGTTGTTGAAATTCTGAACAATATGTATTGTTGCGGGTTGGTTTCCTTCTTTTTGGTTGTTTTTTGGCTGGTGGTTTGTTGTCGTTGGGTTGATTGTTGTTTAATGTTGTTATCTTTTTATATCAACTGCTTTATTTTGTAAAGGGTTCCGAGCCCCTTCAAAACCCATTTTTTACTTCTAATCAAAACAAGGCTCATATGCATATATATCAAATTACTAGATAGAATGTTCTATTGGCTAGTGAACAACCATATATAAAACAAAGAAATTAAATTTTGAACCATTTTTTTTTTGTGTGGTGAATATAAAATGAAAGGAACCCTCCTTATTAATTGATTGATCCTATGATGATTTCAATTCAATATGATTCCTAGATATCGACTAGAGTTGCTAATTTGTTTCATGGGTTGGACTTAATGCAAATCTCATTCTCATATGCAACTCTTTATTTTTTGAGAAATGGCTTCTATTTTATTGTTTTGTTCTTTAAGAGAGAGACTTATGCTTCATGATATCTATCATCCCTTCCTCTACATTGCTTTTTGGATGAATCTACTAGGATTTGGGTGACCAACTAGATCTCTTTGATACCAAATGTAATGTCACATTTCCTCCTAAAATTGCTTTAGTATTAGCAGTGAATTTAATAGATTAAATTTTATAGTTAATTTGATTTACAAGATGTAATATTATTAAAATGATGTGAATAACTAATGTAACTATAATATGTAATAATTAGAAAAATATTCCCCCATTTATGGGGCTCATAAGGTTCATCTTGCTCATTTTCTAAGGGAAAATATTATATGGAACCCTCCAAAAGAGGGTTGGGTCAAGATAAAATTCAATGGTGCATCGCAAAGCAATCCGAGTTATGCAGGGGCAGGATGCGTTGTTTGAGATAATAATGGGAAATTTTGTCTAATAGCAACAAAAAAACTTGGTAGAGCCTCCAATAATGAGGCAAAATACCAAGCAACTATGTTAGGCCTGGAAATGGGGAAAAATTAAAATGTCAAAACATACACCTAGAAGGTGACTCCCAAAATGTCAATGTAATTCAGAAAAGACACTCCCAAAAATGGGTCCTAAGCAAGTGGCTCGAGGCAATAATAAATGATATGGAGCAATTTATAAACTTCAATGTCTCCCATGTCTATCGCAAAGGGAACTCAATGGTCAATGAGGCAGCTAATGTGGCCATTGACCATGAGGGTGAAGTGGTATCATTTGGAATCATTAGAATCCTAGCATGAGTTGAGGAAGGAGATCTACAAGAGATAACAGATTTGTGTAGAACATTTATTGCCTTAGGTTGGTTGATCATTTCCACCTAAGGTGAAGTGTGGGGAGTAATAAAGTTATTCTAAAAATGATTGAAGGTAGGTTTTTTAAGGAAAAATACTAGTAGTTCCTCCAAACCATATTTGGTGATCAAGTCTACAAAGATGGACACGCCTATTTGCTTGAAAGAAAGGAGACGGAAGATGTATTTTTTAGGAAAATCATCAAAGTGGCATCTAATGTCAATCTTCAAATCAAATTGTGGGGTGGTTTTGCATGCCATAAGGTTGGTCCTGGGTGATTGGTACATGAACAAGGCTTATCATTGATTTGTAAACACAGACATCACCTCGATGTTCTTGGTAATGTTGTTGGATACTAGTGAAGAAATGAGGTTCATTGAGAAGATAATGGAGGACCTGGTGTGGTTGAGGTGGCATGGGTGTATGAAGGAAATTCTATGAAGAGTGTCTCCTAGTGTTGGTATGGCATCGCAAGGTGGAGTATGGTTGTGGGTATCATAGTAGTGTCACCCTACTTGGGTTCCCTTTGTGATTTGGGGTCGTGGCATAAATATTGATTAGAGGTGACGCCATGCCCACATGGACATCAACTTCCTAAAGAATCTAGTGGGGGAAGTCAAGAACGAGATGGTGGATTGGTCTTTCACATTTGTCAATACCTTTGCTATGATGTGTTAGAAAATGGGGGTCATGATGGGGATAGAGAATCAGATGGTGTCTGATAGCATCCAAGCTAGGGTAAATAATTATAGTTTTATATAGCTCTCTATTATCTTCTACAATTAGGGCGCTATAATGTAGTTTAGGTGGATGTAATATGGAATCCATTTTGTTTTGAGACTTCATTTTGGGATATGGATGTCTGTAATGGCTATGGTAGAACCATGAATGTAAATATTTTTTTATTATCTTAATACAAAGGGTATGGCCCGCTATAGCCACTTTTACCCATAAAAAAAGGAAAAGATTATAAAGTAAATAATTAACATAATAAATTGAATACACTTTTATATAATTCATATAGATTAACACCAAAATAATATATATATATAATATTCTCAATGTATTTTAGAATCAAAGTGGTTTTCAATACTTATCTGAATCACAATAGTTGGAAAAGCCTCTCCCCTCAGGAATATGTCAGTGGTATTAGCTCTTTCATGGGGCCAAGCTAATTAGCTTTTTCCTGTAAGCTTGGTCGGCATGCTTTGTGGGCTCACAGGTTTGGTGGGACCATTTCAAGTCAAAATTTTGTCTTTGTCTGCATTACTGTGCTTGCTAAAATGGGAGGAGACAGAAAAAGGGTTGAACCAGACAGCTTCGAGAGGCACACAAAAAACACTAAAGCGTGGAACAAAGTTAAAAGTGGGGGTTTACTCCCTTTTCTGGAAAAACTCCATGGGTCTAATCAGGAAGCTACAGAGCTCTTTGAGAAGAATTGGGACAATGGGGAAATAAACCTTTTTGGAAGGAAAGTCACGATCGATGAAAATCTCATTGTTGAAGTGACTGATATGTCCACTGAAGGACACAAATTTTACCGGGACAGGATTTTCTCTGATGAAGCTGTGGTCAGATTTTCAAAGAAAGAAAAGGAAAATTTGAAACTAGTGAAAGTTTCCAACAGTTACTTTGAGGTCGACACCATTAAATCTCTCTGGAGAAAAGTTCTTCGTGTCATTATGGAGTATATCACCCTAGATAGTCGTTTCACTAGGGTCTACGGCTATCACTTTGCCTTGCTCAACCATTTTCGCTATAAGGTTAGGATTTCTCTCCACTATTATCTTCTATGTTCCTTAAGAAAGAGTCTGGAAGACCATAAGAAAAACCCTAAAAGATATCCTATTCTACATACTGGTCTGATTAGGTTAATTTTTTAACATTTCCAAAATATGTCGGCCCCTACTAACCAGGATGCCTCTTTGGCGTCCGAGGAGGATGACACTGAACCTAGTTGTTCAGAGTATAAACCTAATTTGAGTTCGGTTAGGATGGTCCTAAGTCTGCCCTCTGTCCAGACTGGCAAGAAAACCCAAATCCAAGATCCCCAGTCTAATAAAATTAGCCCTACTTCTAAGCCTGGAAGCTCTACTCCTAAAGTTAAAAGTGTTGGAAAGAATCTACCTGTCAAAAACCTTGTTTCGTACTCTGAAGATTCTCCTGATTATGAGGATTCTAGCGCTAATAGTAATTCTTCCTCTGCTGCCCCGTCGACAAACAAAGAGGTTAGAACTAGGTCCCCTAGAGCCTCTGACTTTGCAAAAAGTTGCTTCAATCTTGATAGGGAGTCTTTTGTTGATTTTCTTGGCATAGCTAAGAATAATGTTGTGGACCAATTCAAATTTTCAAAATGGGTTTTTCATAAAATTAATGAGCTTAAAATAAAAAACTAGGCCCTCTAGAGTAAATTAGAAGAAATGGGAGCTAAGGTTTCTGAGCTATGCAAGAAGAAGGTTGAAAGTAATGATAACATTGCTAGTAAAGAGATCTAGGACAATGCAAGTAAGGACAGATGGATAGAAATTGAATTGGAAAAAATAAAAAATACTATGAAAATAATTACTGAACAGAATAATAGGATGGCAAGACATAATGCCATCATTATCAACGCTATGACTAAAAAATTAGATAAAGCTCAACATGGGTCTTTGGTTGTCGACTTGGAAGATGTGAAAGATAAAAACCAGGAAGAGGACATTGGTATTTTGAAGAGAACCAGGGCCAATCTAAAAAGGAAGGCACCCCCCACACCGAAAATGATTCAAACTTTCAAGAAGGGTGTCCAAGACATGTAGGACCTGGAGGCCGAGACTGAGTTTGTTTTGAAGAATCTGGGTTAGCTGCTGCTAGTTTTTCAGCCTGTGTTTCAGATGGTTCTTGGTTTGACCTTCCTGGCCTTTTTTGGCTAGCTGTTGTTTCTTCTGGTTTTTTCTTTTATTGCAGCCTGTTTTATCCGCTGGACTTTTTTGTCCTTCTCTTTCTTTTGTTGTAAACTTGGTGGTTTCGGGTCCCTGTAAAACCTATTTTTTCCTAAATATCAAAAACAATTTCTTTCAAACAAAAGCACACTATTATGCTGTACACAATTGTTGATTCAATAGAAAAATCCTCAACACAAGTGTGCACCAAGCCCTGGCTAGAACGGTCATGAGTGCATGTTGTACCCCGAGTTGGACACATGTTGTGTGCACTCTTCTCCAATACCCATAGCTCACCAACCACTTTTTTCTTCCTTGAATGTTCTCTATGCCTTTTCCAAGCCTCACAAAAATGCTTTATATAAGCCTTAAGGGATTGTTTCCAAACCATCACACCCTTTCCCAAAAGTTTCCCTTTAATGATTTTTTAATAAATAGTTATTCATACCCCTTTTAAAAGATTTTTTATATATATTATTTAAATTAATCTCTCTTTTAACCAAAGGATCGTAATATCTTTTATTGTTCTATCTCTTTTTTAATTCTAAAGGGTTAGTTCATATTTTTATCTTCTCTTGGGGAAAAATTCACATAACAAGTTGTAATATTTTGTATTGGCCTTGTTGGCATCCTCCACAATCCTCATAAGTCATGGGGGTATTATGGAGTATTTTTTCCTGTTGTGTGTTTTTGTGTTGCAATGAAATGTATTTGGAAGTGTGAGGTTGTTTGGAAGTGACTAGTCGTCATTCCTGTATGTGGTGAGTTATGCCTCTTAGTTAGGTAACCTCTTGTGAAGGTTTGCCTCTATGTTTAAAGTTATTTAGTATATTTGAATGTGGATTGGACGTTGGTGATTCCCTCATCCTATCCTAGGTATTGTTGCAAGAGAACATGATCATGGTTTAGTAATTTATTGTCATGTAGGCATTGTTCTCTCTCTCTCCCACAATTGGTTAGTCTTTCATTGTTTCTACCTTGCTTATGCAATGGTGAAGTTGGCTTGTTTTTCTTGTTGTTGTTTCATTGCGACACTTGTGTACATGTTTTTGTGTAAGTGCAACATGCCATTGTTGCATTATTAGTGTTGTTATCCTTGTTTCAAAAAAAAATATTTCATCAAGTTTTTTTTTAAGCGTGTCAGCTTGGAGGATTATAGAGGTTGAGGTGATGAAGGGGCTAGGTTTATTTGGTAATGATCTAGGGCATTCATTGGCGAGGGGGAATCATTCTAAAAGGAAAACCCAAAGGGAAGGTAGATGGTCTCTACCTCTTTTGGGTGTTTTAAAGATAAATATTGATGGCTCCTCTAGGGGAAATCTTGGGCATGCTACAATTGGAGGAGTTGGAAGGGATAGTATTGGTGTTGTAATTTACCTATTTTCCATTTATAAGGGGAAACACTCTAACAACCTTATGGAAGGACTTTCTATCCTCATAGCTCTTTAAAGAGCTTGTGCTCTTGGTTGGTGCAAGATTAGTTCTAAATTAACTTCTCATATTTTTATTAATATGTTGAATAAGTAGAACTTGGAAGGAGTTAATTAGCAGTTGATGTTGGTGGTTCGGTAGATTCTTCATTTGAGTGCCTCACTGGATTTTGCTTCCATTGTCCATATCCTACAAGAGTGGAACAATATGGTTGATTGCTTGGCTAAATGGGCTCCTAATCAAATGGGGGATTATAGGGTGGAAGATTGGGAGCAATTATCCGAGGATCATTCCCAAAGATTAGATAAGTTGGTTCCTAAGGATATGGATGGTTAATGGGCTATAGTGGTTGGGTTTTGGGGGGGTTGACTCTCCTTGTGGAGGTGACTCTTATGATTTTTTTTGGTGGATTTCTTGACCCTTGTTGCTCTTTGATTGATTTGTATGCTTGTTTCTTGATGATTAAATAACTTTTTACCCCTTTTCTTAAAAAAAATAAAAAATAGGTTTAGGATTAAGATTATAATTATAATTATCATTATATAGATTAAGTTACAATTACAATTATAATTTTTTAATTAAATTAATATTAGGGTTATAATCAATTAAAATATATTTAATAGTTATAATGAATAAATAGAAATTTACTAATTAGTTATTAATTAATATGTTTTAATATTTATAAGAATGGTAGATTTTTTAGGTTTTTTTTTACATTTTTCCATATTATTAATAGTTATTTAAAATAATTGAAATAATTTTATAAATAAAATGATTTTTCTATATAATACATAAATTTAATGTTTTATATTTATGTGTGTAATTTTTTATTTTTCAAAACTTGATAACTATAAATTACACCTTAGTGTGTAATGGGTATGTCAAAAAGTGTGGGAGGTCAATTAGGAGAATTTTGGTCTATTTTTTGTATATATTTACATGTAACACCCCGCCATGCGAACCCCAAAGGACAACTACAACTAACAGATTTCTGCACATTTTTTTTAAATATAACATTACATAAGTTGAACATGAACATACATTACATATAATAAAATTATACAATTACAATATCTACTACGTCCTCTGGGGTACACGGGACAGCATTATGAAAACTAAACTCATAATAATGGTAACGAACAAACCAAGATTACATAAAGAAAACATACAACCATCCATGATCCATAAAGAGGAGAAGGATACATACATCATTCTATTACATTTCAATTCATAGTTTAATATTACAATGGTGAGCATATATCTACAGATACAACACATCATGGATACAATAATACATTACATAATGCTTCCCTTATAACAACGGGAAGAGTACATCAAGTACAAGGATAGTACATCAAGGAAGAATAAGGTACAAGTGAAGAATAGTCTTCAACCAAGTGAAGCTCCAGAAACTTTGTGTCTGCTTCTGTAACACGAACACAACCTGGGAACCCAATGGGGTGCATAGCACGTTCCACCCGACTGTGTGGACCCGAAGGTCCACCCCCCATGCTAGAAGATGACAAGAAAGACTCGTGACCAACAACAGTCAAGCGGGAGGTAACAAGACTCAACAACACAAAAGTAACAAGAGACATGATCAATAAGAATATCAAAAGGCTACTTGCAGGATGACAAAAGAACAATCAAGTGGAAGAGCAACATGACTCATCAAACAATAAACATAAATAATCAACAACATCAAACAAATACAAACAACACTCCCAGAGGCCACCAAAATAAGAGAAAAATAAACAGGTATTGTAGGAGAGTGTCATTGCATGGCCTTACATGGATTATCCAGACAACCTATCACAAGGTGTCGCCTCCATCTATGGTTCTCCTGACTGCCTATCTCAAGGTGCTGCTCCATAGGATGACTCATGCGGAACCACTTACCTTTCATGAGGACAAGGCAGTGATCTTACCAACCAGGTCTTCTCATCCCATCCTTAGCCTGTGAAAGCACTAACGGTATGGGTGAGGCACATAACTAATCTTGTTTAATGTTTAATTACCCAAAACCCACCAGTTCATTAATTAAATTATCACTTGTCAAGGAAATTCTTCCATGTGTTACCCTAACAGCCCCTTTGTGTGTCAGGCCCCATGAAGAGCTACTCTCCCTACGAGTACCCAAACCAAAACACGCAAGGGGTGTACCTCATCTCACATAAAAATTGAGTATATAACACACAACATGTGAGGCAAGAACCATCTCGCAAACCCATTCCATATCACTGAAACAAGAACAAAGGAGGTACCACCCACAAGAACTCAAAATCAGAAATAGGATCAATGAATCACAAAGGTCCAACCATGGATAATAAATATAATTCAAGTTTCTCCATTGCCTCTAGAAGCCTAAAATACTGAAAATCCACAAACTCCCACTGAGGGTAACTCAACACTTCAGGTTCCCAACCATCTCAAAATATGGCTATAATAAATTCAATTGCAAAAAGTCTCCTCAATCGAAATTTACACAAAGGAAGACTCTCATCACGGAACCACAAAATGACTATATATATGTTTCATAATCACAAATCGACAAGTGCAGAGTAAAGGAGACAATATCACAATGAAAATAGAAGCCAACACTTTTAAAATATTATCATCTTCATACAAGATCGAACACAATAACCAATAGCTAAGTCAATCGACAGTTCATCCAAGAGAGAGACGTGACGAAAATTCAAGCAAGCAATAGCAATTTATTCATGATCTCAAACTAACGATTTACAAATGAGTTTGACGTTAAGATAAGCCATTTTCTTGATCAAATTAAAAGATTATATATCTATAATTCGAGATAACTCTATCGTCCATGAAGCAATCATTCTAAATCCCTAGTATTAAAGTTTTCCCTTAACAATAATGCTATAGAGGTTATACGAAAGTAAGTTTCACAAAGATAATTTAAGGTGTGCCCTACTCTACATTAGAAACACTCTAATTTCTTGCAATGATCGCTAATTCAACTAACTGAAAAAAGTTATACCAACTAATAGACCGATATCCAGGTATCAAAAAGGGCAAAGATAATACTATTTCAAACTCTATCTTAAACACTAATTTCTTTATGAAATGTTATTATTATTATTATTATTATTTCAACATAATTCCCAATATAATTGAAATGATTAGAAAATCTCCTAAATGATCCTTACATGCTTTCAAACACATACTAGTTTAAATCCATATATGGTTGAATAAATGAATGATATAGTTTATTGCACTTCTAGTGTTAACTCTATCTATTTTATTTATTTCAAATAAAATTATCTTATTAGGAAGTTATTGAGCAGATTAATGTCTTTGAAAGACCTCCATGGTATGGGTTCTCACATGGTACAAACGTATATTTATCATCACCTTGGTCTATTAATCTTAAGGATCAATTGACAAAACTTTATTTAACTTGATAGCCCTACCTCTTTTTCCATCTTGATGATAATGTTGAACGCCACATAGAACAATTCCACACGAAATTTAAATATAAGAACAATTAAAAAAAAAAATTAAAATCTACTTATTAATTATTAAATTAACATTTTAATTTATTTATTATTATTCTCAATATTAAATTACTATTAATTTTATTAAAAGAAAAATAAAACAAATATATCTATAATATCTATATATTTATTTTCTAAAGAATAAATTTAAAAGTCATAAGATAGAAAAAAAAAAAAAAATTATACAAATATATGCATTTTAAAATCCTTTACATTTACATATTATTAATTCCCAAAAGGGAAGGAAAGGAAAAAAGATAATAAGAAGAAGGATATTATTATTATTATTTTAAAATCCCTTATATTTCTATTCTCCTTATTTTCTTATTAGAAATAATAGAATCTATCCCTTATTTTAAAGAGTAAGGGTAACAGGAATAGGGTGATGAAATAATAGAAAATAAAGAAGTCACCATTGACGGGAGGAATAAGGTGAATGCTAGCACTACACCTAAAGCCATCTCCTAGATTGATACTAAAGGGAAAGATACTACTATTCACGGTATATAAAATAGTTATCCTAAAAATCCAATAACCAAAATCGCCAACAATCTAATTAGAAGTCTTCATATATAGAATGTAGGGTAACAAAGAATTATTTAACAAAGAATTATTTAATTTTGTCGTATAGAGAATTATTATGGTAACAAAGAATTACTCAAATTTACCTAACAAGGAATTGTTTAGATTTACCGTTTAAGTAATTGTTAAGAGGGAGGAATTTTCTTTTTTCTTTTTTTTTTTTAAATTTACAATATAAATAATTTACTACTAAAGCAAAGAATTATTTAAATTTACCTTTTAAATACTTATACTATAACAAAGAATTGTTCAAATATATGGTATAAATAATTATTACTATAACCACGAATAATCTAAATTTACCATCCAATCCAAACATTTAAATTAATAACCTTTTTGCTAAAATTTTACCCTCGCCTAATACTAACATTCCCTATTCACGACTATCTAATTTACTTTATCGTTTAATCTTTAAGTACTCAGGGCTATGTACACATAATTTCACTTGTCTAATTTAACGAACCCTAATCCTCGAAATAATTTCACCTTATTTAAATGCCCCTTTACATTTCTGTACATCAGATTACATAATCATTTTAACCACACTAGTAAGTGACATTTTTTTTTATTGCTTTACTTAATTTAACTATGTATATTTAAAAGAAGCTATATATATATATATATATAATGAGAAAATATATATGTTTCTAAATTTTAAATAAAAGAACTGTCCTTATAATCTTCTCGATGATTTAATGACCTTAACCATTTATTATAAAATAGTAACTAAGTAATGGTCTTACCTTTGGATGAAAATGACACTAGCCATAAAGGAGGCCGTAGTATTAAAACCTAAACGTGTTCCTTTTAGGAATTTGGTAATTTTCTTTTTTTTAATCATCTAATTTAATAATTAACTAATCAACAACGTTCACTCAATAATTGATGATTTAATTAAATCACATAATACTTGCGAACTTCAAACACTAACACATTACTTGAATGACATTTAAAACTCAACACACCGAGAACAACTATATCATTAAATTAAAAACAACGTTAAACAATAAAATCAACATGACCTCAAGTCACAAATAAACAACTTACTCACACATCACGAAGGCCAAAAGCGGAGGGGCACTACATTACATAATGCATTAGGTCAATTGGTAGGCCATTTAGAAAATGATGTGTTATGTGCAACAAAGGTCTCGATGGAGAAGTGATCTTTAAATCAACCATGCATCTACTTATAGAGATCCAAACATGATTAAAAAAACCTTTGAATCAAGAATATAACCAAGCTTCATTACCAATAGAGTCATGTTAGTTGTAGTAGATAGAGAGAGGAGAGATATATGGGGAAGAGCATGAGAGAGGGGCAAGGAGGTAGAAATAGAGAGAAGATAGAGAAAGAGATGGAGATGGAGATGGAGATGGAGATGGAGATGGAGATGGAGATGGAGATGGAGATGGATATGGAGATGAAGGAGAGGGGTATGGAGAGAAGGAGATGGAGATAAAGATAGGGAGGAGAGAGGAATAGATAGCGATGGAAAAAATACATATATAAAGAGGGAGAGATAGAAAAATAAAGATAGAGATAGGAAGTGACATATAGAGAGAGTCGGAGAGGGATATATAGGGGTAGAAAGAGATGGGGAGATAGAAGAAGAAATATAGAGAGATAGAGATAAAGAGGAAAATAGATATAGATATATAGAGGGAAAGGAAGAGGGAAAGGAGGAGAGATAGGGATATATGTTTTGAGATAAAGGGGGAGAAAGTAAGATAGAGGTAGAGATGAAGATAGAGT
The DNA here is from genome assembly GCA_007258455.2 of Sequoia sempervirens. NCBI lineage: Eukaryota > Viridiplantae > Streptophyta > Pinopsida > Cupressales > Cupressaceae > Sequoia > Sequoia sempervirens. The sequence goes on along the minus strand of VDFB02000015.1, from coordinate 587,313,352 downwards.
GAGAGAGGAAGGAGACAAATAATTAGAGAGATAAGAGAGGTAGAGATAAAGAGAGAGATGGGAAGATAGAGAGGGAGAGTTAGAAAGGAATAGATAGCAAGATATAAATGGAGAGGGATAGATAAAGAGAGATATAGATGGTGAGATAGAGTGATAGAGATTTATATAGGTATAAGGAGATATATAGAGGGGGAGAAGGTTGGAGAGGTAGAGATAGAAAAATAGAGAGAAGTAGATATAAATAAATAGATATGGAGAGAAGGAGAGAGACATAGGGGGAGATAGAGAGAGGGAGAGATAAAGATATATGGGAAGAGAAAGAGAGGGAGATATATGAGAAGAGAAAGAGACGGAGAGAGAGGGAGAGAGATAAAGAGATATTGGAGATAGGGAAGGATTGAGGGAGGGAGAGATGGGGAGAGAAATAGAGAGAGGAGAGGAGAGAATTCAAGAGATATAGAAAGAGGGAGTGATAGGGAGAGAGGGAGATAGAGGAAGATATAGGGATAGAAAGAGGGAGATATGGGAAGATAGAGATATAGGGGAAAGAGTGAGAGATAAAGGAAATGATAGAGACAATTAATAGAGAGGGAGAGAGAGATAGAGAAAGGGGGAGAGATAGAGATAGAGATAGTGAGGGAGAAACAAGGAGTGTGTGTGTGTGCATGAGAGAGAGAGAGAGAGAGAGAGATGTGGAGGGGGAAACAAGGAGTATGTGTGTGAGAGAGAGAGAGGGGGGGGAGATATATAGATATGGAGGGGGAAATGAGCGTGTGTGTGTGAGAAAAAGAGAGAGAGATAAATAAATAGATAGAGAGGGAGAGAGAGGGAGATAAATAGAGAGAGGATAGAGGAGAATTAGAGATATATAGAAAGAGGGAGTGATAGGGAGAGAGGGAGATATGGATAGAAAGAGGGAGAGATAAAGATATACATATATTAATAAAGATAGGGGGGGAGAGAGAGAGAGATAAATATACAGAGGGAGAGATGGAAGGATAGAAGAAGAGGGAGAGGGAGAAATAGAGATAAAAAGAGGAAGAGAGAAAGAGAGAGAGAGAACGAGAGAGGGAGAGATGAAGGGATAGAAAAATAGATATAGGAAGTTCTATATATATAGGTAGATGGAGATAAGGATGGAGAGAAGGAGAGAGAGGAGGGAGATAGGGGAGATAAATCTAGGGATAGAAAAAGAGAGTAAGGGGGAGAGATAGGGAGAGGGAAAGAGAGAGGAAAAGAGAGAAAGATAGAAAGGAAGATAAATATAGAGAGAAATAGGGAAGAGAGAGGAAGAGAGAGGTTGATATATAATGAGAAACATAGAGATAGAGAGGGAGACGAAGATATAAAGAGCTCTCTCTCTTTCTATTCCCATCTCTCTCTCTATCCCTATCTCTACCTCTCTCTATATATATCTTCCTTTCTCTTTTTTGTCTCCCCTTACCTCCCTATATCTTATCTTTATCTCCCTCTCCCTTCTCTCTTCCTCTCTCTTTTCCTTCTTTATCTTTCTATCCATTTTCCTCCTTAAGTGTGCAATAGGTGCATTGAAGAGGTTTTAAAGGTGAATTATCATATACTTAATCAAATGACATGCTACCTTGACCATAACTCCCTAGGGACACATGTTATCCTTGTATTATCGGCATTAAATGACTAATCAAATGTCAGTTTATCTCTCACTATTTCTCTCTCACTCTATAACTTTTAATTTATATTTTAAGTTTGAAATTTATTTTATGATATAAATTAAAATAAAAATTCAAAATATAATTATTCTACAATAATTAAAATTTTAATAAGACAAATAATTATAAATTAAATCAATTCTAATAACTTTTGATTATATTTTATAATTTCATAAAAACATAAATAGTTAAAATAAATTTTAAACTTAAATCTTAAAAAAATAGAATAAACTAAATGCAAATTCAAAATATATCAAATGAAAATATCAATAAAAATAATAATTTAAAAAACTAATAATAATTAATAAACTTATTAAGTTAATAAATAATTAAATAAAAAATAAAAGTAATTTTTAAATTTATTAGAATTGAAATATCGATAAAATATATTCTATTTTCATTTCAATCGTATCAACTTCTTTCCTTTTCTTTGTTTTAAAAACAAAAAGACTACTTTTAAATTGTTAAATCATACTACCTGGCAATCACACCTTGGTGTGTAATGGGTACACCGAAGAGGTGTGGAAGGTCAATTAGGAAAAAAAATTGGTCTATTTTTGCATAGATTTGTGTAGTACATGAGGTCAATTGGTAGGTCATTTAGAAAATGATGTTTTTTGTGTAACAAATTATGTCTCAATGGAGAATTCATAGCTTCAAATTAACTATGCATCCAATTACAAGGATCCAAACATTATTGAAATAAAACCTTTAATTTGAGAAGATAATCAAGCTCCATTATGAATAGTCTCATGTTATGTTTTCAATAGGGAGAAATAGAGATAGAGGGGGAGATAGAGGGGGAATAATGATAGAGATAAGGGAGGTAAGAAGATGGAGATAAGCATGGGGATGGAGAAGGATATGGATATGGAGAGGAGGAGAGGGAGAGATAAAGAGAGAGAGGAGAGAGGATTAGATAGAGATGCAATGGTTAAATATAGAGAGAGGGAAATAGGGAAAGATACAAAGATAAAGATAGAGATAGGAAGTGATACGGAGAAAGGTAAAGAGAGGGAGAGATATAGGGATAGAGATAGATGGAGAGGAAAATAGATATAGATATAAAGTTCTAGGAAGAGGGAGAGGGAGAGGGAGAGGGAGAGAGGGAGAGATATGGATGGATAGATAGAGGAAGATAGAGGTAAAGATGAAGATAAAGAGAGAGGAAGATGGAGATAAATAAATAGAGAGAGGTAGATGGAGAGATAAAGATAGAGAGATATGGAGAAAGAGGGGGAGATAGAGAGGAAGAGAGATATATAAAGGAAGAGGGATAGGGAGAGAGATATAGATGGTAAGATAAAGTGATAAAGAGATAGAGATATAGGGAGATATAGAGATGGGGAGAGGGAGATAGAGATAAAGAGATAAAAACAAAGAAAATCAGAGATAGACAAATAGAGATAAAGAGAGGGAGAGAAAAATAGGGGGAGATAAAGATAGGAAGAGATATAAATGGGAAGGGAAATGGATGTATAGGAGGAGAAAGGGATAAATATGTAGAGATAAATAGATAGAAAAAGTGATAGGGAGGGAGTGAGAGAGGAAGAGATGAGGAGAGATAGAGAAAGGGGGAGATATAGAGGGGAGAGATAAAGGGAGAAAGATAGGTATAGGGTGATAGTAGAGGAGGGAGAGAGAATAGAAGAGGGGGAGAGAGGGAGAGGTAGCTTAAAATATATAGAGGGAGAGGGAGGGAGATATATATAAAGTGAAATATACAAAGATACAAAGGGATAGGGAAAGAGATCAAGATATAGGGAGAGAGATAGAGAGATAGGGAGATATAGGTCAAGAAAGATATAGGTAGAAAGAGATAAAGAGAGGAGTGAGAGGAAGATTGATATATAGAGTAGGAGATAGAGAGAGAGAGATGGAGTGAATAAGAGAGAGGAGAGGGGGATAGAGGGAGATATAAAAGATATAGAGAGATAAAGAGGAATAGGGAGAGAGATAGGGAGATAGAGGTAGGAAAATAGTTTATAAATTTTTATCTCATAAGAAATTTGTAATTATTAGCATTATTGATTCATAAAAGCATGGTAAATCTTAATAATTACTCCAAGATTAAGAAGAGAGATGATTCAAATTAAAATTGTTTGGTCTATCACAATCTAGATGGGTGCCTACTTCATAGGCATTCTTTAGAATTGTGCACTATGCCAAATTAAGATTGTGTTTGAGACTTAATCTACTATGTAGCATAAGATTTAAAACCTAAAGGTATGGATTCTATTTAAATATAGTTATAAATTTGTGTTGAATTTGAAATAAATAAAAGATATAGATTATTTATGTTTTTAATTAAAAAAACATTTAACATTACATCAATAGTATGTGTTCATTATCATTCTAAAAACTAAATAGCCTTCTACTATATTTAATCTAAAAATAACATTAAGAAAGGTCTTCATGATGATGATCTGTGGTCATTGTATAGGATTCTCAACACCCATGCACAAGTGCTTGGGCCTATGTTGGTGGAAAGATGCAAGGAGAAATTCTTTGTAGTTTCCTTTCTCCTCTCTCACCACATTCAGCGTGGACATAGGGCAATGGCATTGGCAAGAGATGTCTCGGATTCTCCAAATGGTGCAGAAGTGGGCGAAGGTCAAGGTGACAATGGTTTCGACCTAAACATCAGCAGGGTAGATACTCCAGCTAACACTGGTCCAATGGAGGAATGATCAGCAAGTTCCCTTCAGCCTTCCATATTATGCATAATATGTAGGTTAAGTGATGTATTAACCTAGTTTTTTTTGGTTTGTATGTCTCTGTGGTAAGCCCAAACATATACCTAACAATGTAATGTGTACAGAATTGGGCTCATTTTGAAAAATCTACAAAAGTCACATTTTGTTGGTGGCAATTTTTCTTTGTTATTACAGTTCTCACAATGCTAGTACTATAATTCTGGCCTATCTGTAATCCTTAATATTTCAATATTAATACATAATTATAGGCACTAGCCTTTTATCAAATATATATATATACATTTTTTTTAATTAGCATTCATTAGGATGAGGGAAAGGTAATTTTTAATTTAATATGATACTAAAGTGTTGTTTAATTGTCTATTCTTATATACACCACAAAAGTTAATCCCTCTAAAAATAAAAAAATATTATTCTAAGTATAATTACTAACATAAATTAAAAAATTGCATCGAATGAAAAATTACTAAATATGTCTTGTCAAACATAGATGAATTGTAGTTGCATGATAAATAACATTTATCAACACTTTTTATTCCATATCTAGTCTAGATTTATTAGCCAAATAATATGGATTTTGGATTTTGTAAGGTTGATTTGAATTATTTATATTATGAGATGGAGTGGAATTATAATTTTGTGTCTTTTATCTTTGGCAACTTAACTTTAGATTCAGGGCAAGGGAGACATGTCTAGAGATAGAAGGGGAGAGAGGAAGGTAGAGGTGAGAGGAAGATAGAGTGAGAGAGGAAGAGGGAGACAAATAGATAGAGGTAGAGGGAGAAATAAAGATAGAGATAAATAGGGAGATAGAGAGATATGGAGGAAGAGGGAGAGGGAAAGATAAAGAGATATAGATGGTGAGATAGAGTGACAGAGAGAGGGAGAGAGATGGAGAGACATACAAACAAAGAGAAGTGGAGCTATACAAGAAGAGATGGAGAGGAGAGATAAATATGGGAGATAGAGAGAGGGGGAGGGAAATATATAGATACATTGGAAGAAAAAGAGAGATATATAAAGATATATGGGAAGAGATAAGGAGAGAGAGATAGAGATATAGAGATAGATGGGGGAGAATAGAAGGGAGAGATGAGGAGACGTGGAGAGAGGGGGGAGAGAAAGGGAGAGAGATAGGTAGAGGAGGGAGAGAGAGGGGGGGGATATGGAGAGAGATAAGAGGGGGGAGAGAGGGAGAGAGATATGTAGAGGGAAAGAGAAGAGGAGGGAGAGAGGGAGAGATATAGGTAAAGGAGGTAGAGAGAGGGGTAATCCCACAATAATGAGTTCCACTTTTTAGTCAAAGTAGGACATTGATATCAACATTTTTAACTAAATCTTCACTTTCTTAGACCTATAGCAACTATACCGTTAAGAATTTGAAGATGATGCAAACTAGTGATTCGTGTGCAGATTTTAAATATAGATTTTATTTTTTTGAAATAAATCATGAATCTTTGTACATTTTTAATAACTAGTTCTTTTATAGTAAACAACATTTTAAAAAGTAGCGTTTATGTCATCATGTATAATTTTTTTTAGAAAGGATAAAATTATAATTATTAAATTATAGATTTGTAACATCAATATCTAGTTCATGGATATTTTCCATAATTTTTAGTTACACATTTTTTAATTAATTTTTTGAAGCCATGGTAATTATAATTTGGACATAGGTGTATGTCGTCACACATAACTTGTTTTGATTATAAGGGAAAATTAGGTTTTGAAGGGACCTGAAACCCTTTACATCAAAAGAAACAAAATGTTGCTCCAGCAAATAATCAAAAGCCTACCAGCAGCAACCCACCAGCACGGGTTCCTGGAATTAAAAAGAAACAAACAACAACCAGTAGCACCCACCAGCAAAACAACCTACAAGAGACTAACACCCAGCAAAAATAGAAAGAAACAAGAAACTAGTTAAGGCCACTTAGAGTTTTGGCCACCTCAATCTACTGGTTCTTATGTTTTTCAACCATATCCAACAGTTCCTTTTTCTTATCATCAAATGCTTTCTTCCATTCAGCTAACCCTCTACCAACAGGTGCCTTGTCATCATCCTTCGCAGCTTTTTTACCCTTTCCCTTAGCCATTTGCTCTTTCTCCATGATATTTGAGAGGAAAACCTGATCTTCCCTAAGCTGGCCAATTTTCTTAAAGAGAATTTCCAATGCTTTTGCACTATTCTTGACCAAAATGTGGCTCACTAGCAACATTTTTTTGATATCACCATTTATACCAGCAACCTTGGCCTCAAGGACCTGCAATCTTTCCTCGCATAGCGCCTTAAAGTCAATTGAGTATATGATAAATGTCAATATGATACACATAACTTGCTGTGTATATTATTGAAATTTAATTACTTTTTTGGTGAAACAAGGACATCAATACCTAATGCACAATTTTTTTTGAAATTTTTTCAGTATTTTACTATTTTTCCACATGTGTGTAACAAAGAACTTAATGTTCAGTGAAAAACCTATGTTTAATAAAAATTATAAAATGAATACATAATAAAATAAAAACATATTAAAATTATACTTGTCAAGTTAATTACATTTGAAGGTCCAATCTGAGGTTTGAAACAAGAATTTTTAAGAAAATTTTGAAGCAAACACTAAAAGTGTCTTGCTAAGGCCCTTCACTTCAGGTGTTGCATTTTGTTCCCACAATAATGTAAAACTCTTCGAATCTAAGGTAATTTTAAAATATAAAGGATTCCTTTCTCAAATGAAGGTCCCTTTTCATTCCTTTCTAGAAACTTCCTATAAAGGAATAAAAATGGACCTTCATTTGAAGGTCCTTTTTTCAAAATTGAAATTACTCTTTTTCAAAGTTGCCTCTCAACTCTTCAATTAAGGTCCACTTGATCAAAGGTAATTTTAAAAATATAGTGATCTTTTCAATGAAGCTGTCCCTTTTCATTCCTTTTTCCGGAAACTTCCGTAAAAGGAATAAAAAGGGACCTTCATTCGAAGGTCCATTTTTTTCATTATTGGAAATTACCTTTTTTCAAAGGTTTCAACCTTCAAATTAAGTTCCACCTTTTAACGAAGGTACTTTTTGACATACAATTGAATGAACAAAAACCTTCAAATGAATGTAGTTAAAAAAACTTTTTCCACTCCCTTCCAAAAATTTTATGTCCCAAGTTTGGGACCCAATATTGTGGGATTACCAAGAGAAGAGGACGAGAGAGGGAGAGAAATAGGTAGAGATGGAGAGAGAGAGAGAGAGAGAAAGAGAAGAAGCGAGGACAAAGAGGGAGAGATGGCTCAATATATAGAGAGAGAGGGAGAGAGGGAGAGATATAGATAGAGAGATAGGGAAAGGGAGAAACATATATGGAGATAGAGGTAGATAACTATACAAACAAAAAGAGATAAAGAGAGGAGTGAGAGGTAGATAGATAGAGAAACAGATATAGTGATAAAGAGTGGTAGATGTGGAGTGGTAGAAGGAGAGAATAATAGATATATTACTTGGGAAAGATAGAGTGGGTGAGAGAGAGACAAATATATAGAGGAGAGGGAGAAACAAAGATTAAAAGAGGGAGACAATATGAGAGGGGTGATGGAGAAATAGAAAGATAAGGATATAGGAAGT